>SKCR01026456.1:0-181887 GCA_019454045.1 Zanthoxylum bungeanum | reverse complement strand
AAGAACTAGCAAAATGCTCCATAAATTTATCGGCCAGCTCTTGATATGACCCAATGGTCCGATATGGTAGATTGATGAACCAAGTAAGGGCGGGGCCAGCCAACGTCTCTCAAAACCCTCTGCACATGCCAGCTTCCCACTGGTATGGAGCCAACCTGTGGACATCATTTTGTACTTATAATGGATGACATGGTCGTCTCGGTCAATGAATCCATCATATAACTTCATATCTAGAGGGCTGAACTTTCATGGGAGTTCGACGGAAGTAATGGTCCATGGGAATGGAGTATTTGAAATCGTGTCTGCTCGACCTTTTCTCACAGGTAGTCTGACGCCTGGTAGGCTAGATAAAATCGCTTCTTTGAACTCTTTCATCTCTTTATGCATAGTGGCGATGACTTGTTGTGCTTGGTCAGTTGGGGAGATATGTTGACTTCTTTCTTGATTTGGTGGATGGTCATCTGATGGCGGATTATTGCCTACCATATTATTGAATGCCTCTAATAGGTTGGACCGAATGGTATGACTGCTGGGGTGATCTGGAGCTTCGTGTCATTGGGAGGTAGAGGAAATTTTCTCCAAATACTTCTGGAGGTTCGTAATGGAGCTTCGCATGGCTTAGTTTTCTTCTTTTAAAAGTCGTAATCGTTCTTGGAGAATGGCCAAATGATCGGCCACAGGGCCTGGTGTTTACTCAATGTTTGAAGCCATGAGTAGATATGTTTGTAAAGATCGTAGACTGAGAAATCTTCATTTGCAATAAATCGTTAAGGCCCGACGGTGGGCGCCAAATTATGGACATTGGATTTTGCATGTGATCAATAATCGAGAATTTGTATGATGAGGCACTAGCGATCTTGTAAAACAAAGATAGGGTGAGCGAATAGTCCCTACCCAGCGGCATGGTGTAGGTGTTCTGATGCTCAAGTCAATTGTTAAGACGATCGGTAAATAGTGGAAGAGCAAGGTCTGAAGTTACCTTGACCTTTGTAGACTGCCGTGAGGGCGGTGGCTGGTGTATAGAAGGTGAGGGGCTCCGAGAGCTTAAGATTAGAATGCTTGAGCCCTTTTTATAAATAAGATTTGCATCATTTTTATAGGCTAAAGAATAGTCTATTAGTTGGAACAATGACCGTATTTATGAAGGTGGGCCCCATTAACATGTTAAACACTTGCCTTTCGGTATTGCAACAGCTAATTATATGGAGATTAATCGAATGTGAAGTGATATTTTTTATTGAAAGCAAATGGGCTGCTCTTTGGGCTTTGGCTGGAATACGGGCGAGATGCAAAGGGTTCGGGCCTTTGGTTAAACCTTTGTCTGAAAGCCATTTGAAGGAGTTTGGGCTCTGTCTGTTATTGGGCCTGAGAGAAAAGATAATTATACCCTTGGCCCAAATTTGGCCCGTACAGGAAGTAGATCTCTGGAATACAATGAGTGTTTTCCCATTTTTAAATAAGTTACTTGCACCTTTGCATGCTAGTTGTTTATTTGAATGGGAAAAACTTGCTCGGTATTTTTCAAAAATACTTATGATCTGAATACTAAAAGGGGTGTAAGATAGGTGGGAAAGGCGCGTCCTCGTGGCACACCAATCCCTGGTGTCATTATCAAACCCCCTGGGGTGGAACATTAATCCCCAATGCCTTGCACATTTGGGGAATAGAGCGAGAAGGCTTGCGTGGGGTTTGGAGCCTCGTGTATTCATAGTATGCTTGGTAAGAGGGTCGGCATGGCATTTGATGCCCCGATGTAATCATGTCATGTATGGTTTGAAGACAGCTGTGAGGTACTACAGTTTCCTCGGGTTTGTATAGAACATGGAGGGCCCACAAGCATCTGCTGTGTTTACAAACCCGAGATGTGCCTAGCATAGGGGATGAAAATGCCACTGTGCCACTGGCCATCCCATTTTGGACCTACCGAGCATAACACAAGGAAATATGGGAGGCTTATGTGGCATTTGCATGGTTAGGGTTTTTCCTAGCATAGAGACAATCTCCTTATGGCCTTGGTCGTCCCTCTGGTCCATAGTTCGATTCGCCAAGACTTTGGACTGTAAGGTTTAAAATTATTATTTTAGTCAACTTACGGTAGGATGATAGCTTAGTTACCCTGGATATTTTTATGTCAGTACGGAGTGTGTGATATGTCACCCCCGTTACACGTCATTTTTTTTTGATTTTATACAACGTGGTATGAGATGCCATTACCAATATTTAAGGATTGCAGGAGGTTGAAAATCTTCCATCTGGTCTTTTTAGATTATGATTATAATGGCTCGGGACTGCATTCGTTCCGTAGAGGTCATGTTATTGAATGGAACATGGGATCATTCCCTTGTGGCCATATTTGTATAGACTCGAGGTCAGGTATGTAAAGGAATTCCTATGTTTGTTGGCATGGGGTCGAAGTTTCTCTTCCATGGTCTTATTTGAGTGGAATAAGGATGGATCATTCTCTTGTGGCAAGATTTATATTGGCTTGAGGTTGGGTATGTCCCACTGAGGCTTTTCTATGTTCGTTGGCATGGGATCATAGTTTCTCCCCCATAACCTTATTTGACTGGCATAAGGGGCCATTCTCTTGTGACCGAGTTTGTTATTGGCTTGGGGTTAGATTCTTGTTGGCTTGGAAAATGTTGAAGATGGTCAAGAGTTGAAAGTACTCTATGCTGAAGAGTCCTTTTGAAGGGCTCAGAATCTTCCAAGTATAGAAAAAATGTATCATAAAGTCAGAATTATGGTGTAATATGCTCGGGCATCGATGTTCATACTTGGAGCAAGGTCCCTTAGGGGAACAATTGAATGAGTTAATTTGGTTAGATTTACCAAGTAATGGTTAAGGTTGATTATGCTAGTGTATAGAATCTCTAAGTGATAAAGTGAAAGTTGCCCCAGATTGGGTCTCTGCTCAATGTGGTTTTTGTGTGGAAATAAAGTACGCAAGTATATAAAATTTTTCTTCATTAAAATCAAAATTATACATTGGGCTGCCTTAGGATTACCCACAAAAAATAAGAATTATAATGAAGAAGGGCCAGAGGCACTTTCAGGAGGGGCAAAAAGAGCAACAGTGGAAGACAAGAGGCCAAGATTGTCTATTGAGCATGACGCACCGTGGAGATGGGGACTGGGTCAGGAATTGCTTTAGCTTCCTCTTGAGTCGTGCCAAAGGCTTGTTCATGGGACAATTCCCATTTGGCAACTTGTAAGATTTTCTAAAGCACCCTCAAGTCTAGGTCGAGGTATACTCTCTCTATCAGCTCGATAGACTCTTCCAATCCTTCAATATTGTTATATCCACCTTGGTGGTCTAAAGATGGTCAGAGAGGTCGGCCTGTAAATTTTTCAGCTCTTCCTATGACTTGGCTAGCTCGTATTTACTCTTGTTCAGCTCATTCATGGCCTTTTTGAGATCGGTCTCTTTTTCTTGAAGCTTGCTCTCGGACGTAATGGCTCTGGCTTGCTTCAGTTTAAACTCCATCGTCTTTGAAGTAGCCTCGGCCCGAGCCTCGTCCCTCTCATTTTTCGTGATATCTGAAGCTCAGTGGAGGGACCTGATTTCGACTTTGGCCTCATTCAGCTTCCTATTAAGCTTCTGCTTCCTCTCGGTTAGTTGGCTTTGGAGCCTCTAGACCTGACCTCCATCTAAAAGAGCACTCACAAACACGTCCATATTGGTGGCAAAAAGGTAGACAAATGGCGCATTCAAAGATTAGTTCAACTTATCAGTAAGTTTGAATTATTATTGAAGTAACAAGGGGAAAGAGAAAAAGTTTTCAGGAATTACCTTCACCTGAGAGCGGCCAGCTTTGCTAAGATTATCTTCGGGGGAGAGGCTTTCATAGGCTATGGCTTGGTTGATATTTACATGCTTAGCCAGATAGTTGAGAATATTTAATCTTGTTTATTGTTTGTTTGTTGTATACTTTGTTGAGAACCAAAAGTGTACCACGAAGACTTGGTTCAAGTTATACACAAGTAATTCCTTACAAACTTGACTGGATTTATTTATTTAAATAATTGTTATATTACTTGTTGATAATTAAAGTGTAACACTAAATATTGAATGCCTAAGATTTTATATTGAGAAAGTGATTAAGGAATATCTATCACCAAGACGATAAGACCGTAAGAGGGAAGATATTTAAGTGGTTACACCAAATCCCCCTCATCCTTTTGGAATTTTCCTTTATTCACTTATCATAAGAAATTTTAGTCACAAATTCAAGTATTTGTGTTATTTGATACTTCTATCCAAAATAATAACAAGTGAATTCTTAGTGTAACAAATAAACAAGATCATAAAGTTGATCTTTGTGTGATTGGTCTTGTGTAGAATTATTAATAATTATTTTATTTCTAGTTACACATGGCTAGTGGAATATCACAGAGCCGATCACTCATGAAGAGAAACCGGATAAGTTTGGTAGAGCAAACTTCAAATAGTGGCATAACAAAATACTGTTCTACTTGACCATACAATAGTTGGCTAAGTATCTCAAAGAAACTCCTTTGGGTGCCGTGGAGGGAGATCTGAAGCAGCTTGGCAACTACAAGTTGAGGCATGATCGTAAGGCGACGTCTTGTGCAATAACTACCTCTTGGGTGGTCTTGACAATACCTTTTATAATGTGTACCAAGACATGACTTCTACAAAGAAACTATAGGATTCTCTTGAGAAGAAGTACAAAACATAAGATGTCAGATAAAAAACGTTTATCGTGGGTAGGTTCATAGACTATAAAATGGTAGATTCAAGGATGGTAATGTCTTATTTGGTTGAACTACAATTGATCAGTCATGAAATACTAGATGAAATAATGAAACTCTGTGAGACGATTCAAGCTGCCACAATTATTGAGAAGTTGTCTCCATCATGGAAGGAATTTAGGAGTTATCTGAAACATAAGAATAAATAGATGAGTCTTGAAGATTTGGGAGTTCAATTGAGAATTGAAGAGGACAACAAGAAGTTTGAGAAAACTAGCTACAAGACCATGGAGTCTAAGGCCAACATCATTGGGAGTGGAAAATGTAGCAAAATGAGAAAGAACAGTGGAGCTGATTATTCCCAAGGAAACAAGAAATTTAAGGGGGAGTGCTATATCTGTGGAAAAAGTGATTGCATGTCAAAAGACTGTTGAAACAATAAGTCTTAAGACAAAGGACCTAAGAAAAAAATTAAAATGAGGCCCATGTCACTGAATATGGGATGATGACTAATAAGATCTTAGAGTTGAAACTCTCAACAGTTGTAACTGAAGCCAACTTGGTTGGAAACCCAAGAGAATGGAGGATAGACACTGGAGCTACTTACCGTATATGTGATGATAGTGGAATATTTTCTACATATCAAAAGGTCGATAATGGAGACTAATTGACCATGAGAAATTCTTCCACCTCCAACGTGGTAGGTCAAGGCATAATAATTCTAAAGATGACTCTGAAAAAGATCTAACATTGAGAAATGTCCTGTATGTTCCGGGCATTAGGAAGAATCTAGTTTCGGGATTCCTTCTCAGCAAGAATAACTTTAAGTTAGTTTTTGTCTCTGATAAGTTTGCACCGACAAAAAACAATGTCTATATGGCAAAAAGATACCTCACGAAGGGCATTTTGAAATTTAATGCAATGATTGTCAACCAACAAAGTGCTAGTAATAATAATAAAGCTACATGTTCTACTTATATTATTGTGTCACACAATGTATGGTATGGTAGGTTAGGGCATGTTAGTTATGATATAATGCGTAAATTAATTAACATGGACATTATATCTAGATTTACAATTGATAACCAACATAAATATGAAGCACGTATTGAAGCGAAAATTAATAGAATATCATTTCATTCCATAGAATGAAGCTCTCAACTGTTTAAATCATTGACACTGATGTGCATGATATGAATGTTATGCAAACAAGAGGCGGTAGTACTTTGTCACTTTTATCGATGATAGCATAAGATTCTGTTATGTGTATTTACTGAGGAGCAAAGATGAAGCTATTGAGAGCTTTATAAACTAGTAGAGCGAAGATGAAAATCAACTTGGCAAAACAATCAAAAGAATTAAAAGTGATAAATGAGGTGAATAAGTGTGACCATTTGGTGAATATTGTTCCAACCATGAAATTATTCATGAAACTACCACACCTTATTCACTTCAACAAAACATGATTGCGGAATGTAAAAAACCAAACATTGAAGGAAATGATAAATGTCATGTTGACAAGTTCTGGTTTATCACAAAACTTGTGGGGGAAGCCTTGTTTTTCGCCAACTACGTTCTGAACAAGCTACCTCACAAAAGATTGGATAAGACACCATATGAATTGTGCAAAGGTCTTGTACCGTTCTACAAATACTTGAAAGTGTGGGGGTGTCTCGCCAAAGTGATGGTACCTAAACCTAAAAATGTAAGAATATGATGAAAAATTATTGACTGTATATTCATCGGATATGCTTAGAATAATAGCGCGTATCGATTCTTGGTACATAAATATGAGATTCATGAAATTCTTTGAAGAGTTATTTTCTTGTAATTCAGTCAAGGAATGCGACATTCTTTGAAGAGCCATTTTCTTGTAAAGATAAAAAAGGAACAGAGTCTCTCAAAATAACAATTGATACTGCTACAAGTAGGGATCAGGTTAATCAAGAATCAGATGAACTTGAAAAAGCTGAGGAAAATGAACCTAGACGTAGCAATACAGTTTGAACATTTATGTCATTTGGACCTGATTTTCTAACATACCTATTAGAAAATGAGTTTCAAAGCTATAGGAAGTGATGTCTTCTTTGAAGGCTCATTTTATGGAAAAAAAGATTATTAATAGCGAGATTGATTCTATCCTACGAAACCATACTTGAGAGTTGGTTGATCTTCCTCCAGGTTGTAAGCTATTGGGCTACAAATAGAATTTCAAAAGGAAGATGAAGCCGGATGGACCAATAGATAAGTACAAGGCAAGATTTGTCATAAATGGTTATAGACAAAAAGAAGGCATTTAGTACTTTGATACCTATTCACCAGTAACTTGCTTCACTTTAATAAGAATTCTTATAGCCATAGCAGCTATATTTGGTCTTAAAATACATCAAATGGATGTAAAGACGACATTCTTAAATGGTGAATTGGATAAAGAGATTTACATTAAACAACCAGAAGGTTTCAATATTCCTAGACAAGAACACAAAGTGTGCCAACTTATAAAATCCTTATACAGATTAAAACAAACACCTAAACAATGTGAATTCAAAATCAATAAATGTGATATGTGTATGTACACTAAATCAACTCAAAAAGGATATGTCATTGTGTGTTTCTATGTAGACGATATGCTGATAATTGATAGTAATTATGAGATGATTCAGTCTATCAAGAAAACTTTGACCAACAAATTTGATATGAAAGATTTAGGAGTGGCTGATGTGATTCTAGGAATTAAAATTTCTAGAACATCAAAAGGAAACATATTATCTCAAGCTCAATATGTTGAGAAAATACTTGAGAATTATAGTAAAGGAGATCTAATATAGCTAGAACTCCGGTGGATCTAACTCTTCATCTGTCAAAGAATACTAGTTCGAGTGTATCACAATTAGAGTATTCGAAAATCATCAGAAGTCTGATGTATCTCACAAATTGTACACGATCAAATATCGCTCAAGCCATAAATAGGCTTAGTAGATATACGAGTAATCCAGGACATAACCACTGGAAAGCAATAGTAAGAGTTTTAAGGTATCTAACTTCAAAATAAAATTTACATTATACGAGATATCCTGTTGTTCTAGAGGGATGTATCGTTACTAATTGGATATCTGATATAGTGGATTTTAAATCCATGAGTGGATATATTTTCAAACTTGATGGTGCAGCCAACATATATTACGCGATCTACTATGGAGTCTGAGCTCATAGCATAGACAAAGCAGTGGAAGAAGCGTAGTGGCTTCAAAATTTCTTAGAGGCTTAAACCGGTGCTAGCTATAAGCATATATTGTGATATTCAATCGGTTATTGGGAGAGCCCAAAATACAATGTACAATGGTAAGTCTCAATACATTCGTCGAAGACACAATACCATAAGGCAACTACTCTCAAGCGACATAATTTCAATAGATTATGTCAAGTCGAAGGAAAACCTAGCAGATCCACTTACTAAAGGCTTACCTAGAGAGAAAGTTGAGAAGTCATCGAGGATAATGGACTTGAAACCTATAAATTAAGAATTGTTACTGTAGAAACCCAACATAACTGACTAAAGATCCAAGAGCTAGGTTTAAAATGGACAACTGAAATTTTATGAATTCAAACCAAACACTGTAGAGTTCTATAATTTTTCATATTCCTATAATGACGCAGAGTGTTGTCTGTCAAGGTTAGGATAAGTTAAGATATTTAATGATCACTATATTTTGAGAAGAGTTCTAATAGGGGTAAAGATAAATTAACTTTTATAGTAGATCACCTATTTCAAGTAAGAAGTGAGGCCGCTTCCGTGGGAATTTTAAAGGCTAGATTCCCTAAAGTACTCCATGAAGCCATGACCAATGTTCATGGCCGATTTGATGGCAATCGTAGAATGGGAAATGGTCGAAGTGAAGCTGTGTGATGGCTATTGTCTTGGTTTACACTAACGGTGGAACGGTTCAAGATTATGGGTCACTAGTTTGCAAGTAAATCTGATATTCATTTACTAGGATAGGTTCAAGGTGAAATCTATCTATTCTGATGCATATTTATTTAATGGAAACTCTCTTAAGTATCTACATTATTATGTAGAAAATTGTGGGGGATTGTAAAGAATTTTCTATATATATATATATATATGGAATGAAAGGATATAATCCTTAATGAGAAAAAGGCATAACCTTTTAGGTTTAAAGGGTTTATTGGAAATGATATGTTCTTTAATGAGAAAGAACATAACCCTTAGGGTTGAAAGGTTTCTCTGGAGGGTCATGACTCCTAAAGGAATATATATTTTGACATAGAGGTACCTTTATAAAGACAACCCTCCATGTGAGAGAGTTTCCACCATTTTTCATTTGACATTCATTATCAGATTCATTCATTATTGGGTTTATAAATTCATTCATATTTGAGAGTTTAAGGTTTCCAAGTGAGAGAGTTTTCACCATTTTTCATATTTCAAGTTCATGAAGAAATGAGTGCTCATTTTACAAGAAACAACCAAGTTTCCTGGGAGAATATTAGCCACAAGAGATTTGTAGTGCATCGAGGCGAAGCTAATAAGTTATTAAGGACATAGGTTCTCTCGACATAGTTTAAGTTCATCATCTTCTACATAATACTTTTCTAAGTTTTTTCTAACTTTTTGTGTTTGTGTTCAATTCATGATTTGCATGGTTTATATTTAATGATTTTTATTGAATAATACATGTTAAAAATGATAAATAACACATCACGACCAACAAGAATTACATCATCGAAAAATAAACCATTATCTAAATTACAAATCTCATCAAATTAGCCATGAAATAATTGAATAAAATCTAAAATTACATAAGCCTCTTAGAACTTATAAGTGTACAAACTCTTGCATCTGTATAAATTTTTCCTGGTCTACAAAGATACCCTTTTCTTGGAGCACAATGAATGTCTTGTGAGCATATGCACAATCCTTCTAGTGCACAACCGTCCTTGAATATGGTCACCCCTTCTTTCAATCCAAGAACTTGATCTGTCCACTCACTAGAAAATAACCCTAATGGATCATACCTTTCTTTAACCATAAAAAATTCTCTGGCATTTTTATATTTTTTGATAACTCCATCAAACACCAAGTTCCGATTCTTTCCCCAGTGGGGAGACCCTCCATACTTGAACATAGCCATTTGTTCTATTTCTTCAAGTATATCTTCGTAAAGCCTTGGAGTTATTGGATCTTTGCTTCGGTAATATGTGATATCAAAGTCTAATGAATCCTCTTGTTTGCCCAAATAAGCACTTGAAGCTTTAACATAGCGCATGAGAATGCCATTGTAGAGTTCTAGGCCACATAATGCTTTCGGCTCTAATTTAATTAGCTTTTGGATATCTTCAATGAAGCTTTTAACTACAGACAATCTAATACTGAATGTAGTTTGGTGAAAGAACTCGCCCTTAATTCTAGGATCCCAAGCGCAAGCTGTGATCAATGCATTCCCACGACTATCAAGGCAGGTCCCAGATGATTGAAGACGATTGTGATATCCAATTACAGGATAGCCCGTAAAGGCTACACCTATTTACAGCAAAAAATATTATTACCCAATGATTGTAATCATATGCAGTGGTTTAAAGGCAAATGCGTCCATTTTTTGCCATAATTGGGGTGAATTCTCATTTTGTTTATAAGGTTTGAGTCAATTATCTAATAATTTCATGTATTTAATAAAATTATCTGAAACATTATTTCTGTAGTAGTGATCCAATTTTTTAAAAATAAAATTTGTATTTTTATCTAATATAAATTAAAAAATTCGAATAAAAACAAATATTGCAAATAGATGAAAAGTAGAAAAGCACAACATCAACATTTTGTGCAATTTTTAATAATATAAGGAGCTTAATTGACTTGAAAATGAAAAGTAGAAGCAATACCATTATTTGTTAAACCAAATGCAGAAGTCATGAGTGTTGATGTAATGAGCTTCGCACCAATGCATTTCCCATTAATATCACCTTTAGATTCTTGCTTCTCCTCTGATTCAATATATAAAACAAGATATACATTAACCACCGTGATTAAACATAAAAGTCAGTGATGACACATAGAATAAAGCTAAATTATTTCATTGGTAATTATCAATTTTCCACCTTAAAATAGATTAAACATCAGTCAAATTCATTGACTTTCAAAGTGTTTACTTTTACACTCAAAATTCTAGTGTATGATTTTCCACCTAGCTGTAAATGGAGTTAGATTTGCTTACTTCATATGGGTATCTTGTTCATTTAATAAATACTAACTCAAAATGACCCTTTTGATATATTTTTAAGTGAACACATTAAGGGTCAATGAGTTTGATTAAACCTGAATTTAAAATTGATAATTTCCCTTTTTCATAAAACAAAATCAATAAATTGGAATAGGAGTTGACCTGTAGTTCTGATGATTGCCAAAGTAGCGGAAGCTGTGGAGCGGAATGGTATATAATTATAAAGACCATTGCCAAATGCGTTAGAAGAAATGCGATCATCAACTCGATAGATTGCCTTGCGTTGATTAGGGTACCAGCTTATGTCCGCAAACTCATGTTGATGCCCAAAACTGGATGCTTGATCTCCTAAGTCCGAATCATTCTTCGTCACGAATGTCATTGATCGCTTGAAGAGAGGTTGCAACTTCAGAGTAACCTACGCAGTACGCATACATATTTTTCAATTTTAGTCTGGTAATTTTTTTTTTACAAATCCGAATTATCTGTAACGCAAAATCAAACGAATAAAATAAGATAAAGATAAACTAGTTAATTCAAGAAATTTAGACCTTTCAAAAATAACATTTTCATTAGATTTAATCTCAACCCCACTTCTAGAGAAAGAGATGACCCGCATGTCGGTGAGATATTTATATTTTATAATGTGAAGTTGATTTGACGTTACGACGCTTAAGATTTATTCTTTAATTTGACAAAAAGTTTTATATATACAAAGAATCAATATAGAATGGATAATTATTAAGATTATAGAATAGAAGTATGATATTATGAAATTATTTGATCAATAAAACAAGCTAAATCTTAATCGGAGCTAATGAAAAACTCGAAAACAATTCAAAGCTACTGCCAAATTAAAGTCAAGATCATTTAATTTTTAATTGGAGTTCGGTTTCAGTATCTATCAAATTGATGTCATGTGTGAGGCCCAAGGCAAAATTAATCATACACAAAACTCCATTAAGAGAAGCCAAGATCTTAATAATAATACAAGGGAATGATCATAGCTGTACCTGAGATATAACTCCAAGAACACCGAGTGAAACTTTAGCTGCATCAAGATCTTGATCTTGATCTTTCTCACTGAGCAACCTAACCTTAGCAAATTCATCTTCAGGTCCTCCTGGACTTACAATTTTTAATTCAATAACATAATCATGAATGGAACTCCCTTGTCCCCATAATGAGCTGCCATGTGCACCTGTACCAAGAAGGCCACCAATGGTCAAGCCCCACCAATACGGTGCATACGGCAACGCTAGCCCTGCCTTGGCTGACTCATCAATTATCTGTCTCAACGTCACACCACTCTCCATTGTTATTGTCATTGCCTCAACATCAATTTTTAATATATGGTTTAAATATTTTGTGCTAATAAGCAACCCATCTTGGCCATCCGGGCATACTAGCTTTGGAATGCTATGAGAAAAACGTGTAGCCACTTTCATTTTTTGTTTGGCCTTGGTTGCCGCTGATACTACTGAGATAAGCTCTCGTTCTGAGGTTGGGTATGATACGTTAGCTGCTTTACAAATGCTTCGATCGGGGAACATGCCGTAGGAGTTTGTGATAGTGCAGCTTGAATTATTTGAAGAACATTTTATTGGGTCATCTGGAGGACTGCAACTCACCAAGAAAACACATATCAAAATGCATTTTGAGCGGAAAAGAATCTGGAATAAGCTCTCTTTCGAACTTAGAATTGTCATTTTGAGAAAGTTGGTGGGATCAATTTTTGTTGGTTTATATTTGGAACAGGCGGCTTGTACAAGCAGAGATGGTACACATATTTATAGTTGTGTAACTTGCATAAGTGTTTCAAAATTTGAAAGGGTTTTATCATTAATTCCAGGTCACAGCCAAATCCTTTGAAGTTAAGGTCTTAATTTGATGGATATCATCATTTCTTTTTTAATTGTTTTCATTTAAGTATGTTGATGCGACCATGTTTTGTTTATCTTTGATCTCTTCTGGAAGCTTGAAACAAATGGAAAATGCTGTTATTATTTTATTCACAAAAAAAGAAAAAAAAAAAAAAAAAAAAAAGGTAAGTGGGTCAGATTTATTTTTAACTTGAAATCATGGGGTTTTATCCAAATTTCCTATGCCCCTAAAGGAGGCCAAAAAATGAGTCCCTTGTCTTGGAAAAAGAAAACATTCATAAGTTTTTTCCTTTATCATTCGTAATTTAGATAAATAAAACATCAAACAATAAATATATGTGGAATGAGTAATGAGAATGAGAAAATGTATAACACAGTTAAAAATTCTACTAAACCCAAACAAAAGTGTTAGAATTTGGAATTCTAAAATTTTATTAACAAGTGGGAGTCTTTAAGCCACCACTTATGCTGTGCTTTTGGAAGTAAAATGTAAGAACTTCAACCAAGTTAATTTATCCGCGTGTTACAACTTTTAATTGCAGCCTTAGAAGGCAAGCATGTAACTTGTTGATATTCTGTTCATGAGAGATAAGGAGTGGAGCAATTGTACTGATGTGTAGTTGCGATATTTCGTTATATATATATATATATTTGAGTGCGTAACATGTGTACGTATGATCCAAATCACTATTCCGCACTGAAATTTTACAAAGAAGTAATGCATGCCACATAAAAGAATAAAGTCAGTGGATATATAATGGGCCATCACCAGCTTCTGCAGTGGCAAGACCTAATCAGTGGATCTCATTTTAATTTCTGGAACTTATTGGGTTGCTTCATATAGATTAATATAACCACACCCACTTTCTTATTATGCACTTCCCACGTTTCATTATTACAATGTGGGTTGGCAGAATAATTTTATAAGCAGTGATAAAATGAATATTTTTCATCATCATTATAAAAATATGGCCCATTGTCGGTAGATATATGCATGATTATAGGAAAAAAAAAGACATTAAAGGAAATTTCAATCGTTTTACTGAGTAAATTTTCCACGCCCTCATCATTAATTGACAATCTTCATTGCACCTCTAATTATATTGTAGAAGTCTATGCCTCACCCACGTCGTTATTCTGTTATTCTGTTACTCTTCAACGTTAAAATTGACAGAATGCGCCACAAAATTTTATTTCATAGTACACCTAATCAGGCGTCATAGTTAAATCTTAGACCTCAATTCGTGTTTATTGGTAATTAATTATAGGTATCTAATTTCAGCCCTACTCAATTGATCACCTGCCGCCCAATTAATGAATCTTTCTTAATAAATTTCCTTGGTGGAACTGAACTGTACAAAGATGGGTCTATTAGAATAATGACATTTTTCATGATACTATTAAACGTACAGTACAAGCAGACTGGAGAAATCAAGATGACCCTCGCAATCCTAAGACTTTCGAATAAATTCAGACATCAACTCGAATAACTTGGAGTAGTAACATTTCGAAGTGACGTCACTTTGAAATCAATTCACACCGAGATCAATTCGCTACTAGATTTATCCTTTCCGAAGTCAACTTACTCCGAAGAAAATCTACTTCAGAATCTGCTAATTAACTAGGGGTAGAATAGAGGAACTCCAACCACCGTACCAGTGCTCTGGAGCACGTGAGATCACGCGCTATAATCCAAAGTTAATGGGATTTAATGACAATTCACTTTACTAAACATGTAAGATTAGTTTAGCATACATAATAATATGTGTGATCACACGTGATCTTACATTTCAGCATGTCATATGGAAATTATACTTCATGCATATAAAAGAAACTCAATAACTAACAAGTTTTGACGTGAGAAATGAAACCTATACTCACGAAGGAAACATAAAGCTATATTAATCAAGGAGAAACCTATACTCACCAAAACAGTGAAAATTGGAAAAAATGCATTTTGGTAATTTTGGCGCGACGCGACGCGCAAGCCTTTGGCGTCGAGACGCCTAACGTGCACCGGGTCCATGCTAACGTGCGCCGGGTCCACATGTCAGAATCTGAAAAGTTTGACTTTGCTAATGTACGCCGTGCCACGTGTCACCATCACAGCTGATTTGCTAACATGCGCCGTGCCACATGTCATCATCCTACGGTGCCGACAATCACCATTGCCATGTGTGCCACGTGTCACTCCACGTCACCGCCACGTCATCATCCACATCACCAGTTGACCGATTCAAAGTGCCACATCATCACCACGTCATCATCAACCAATCACAGCGTGCCACGTGTCACAATCCTACGGTGCCGACACTCCCTTTCGCCATGTGTCGCCACGTCAGTGACAACGTGAGCATAATAATTGAGCTCTCAGCCGCCTTGCCACGTGTCGCCTTATCTCCTTATCCGAATTGCCACGCGTCATCACCTCAGCATGCCACGCCAAAAGAGACTGGCATCGCGACGCTGGTACCTTTGGCGTCGCGACGCTAGAGGCCTATCTGCGCCTATAAATTGAGCTCGAGGTTTCAGTTTCAGAGGTACCATTCTCTCTGAATTCTTTGATGTAAATAGGGAGTTCTCTTCTTAGTTTCTTTTAAATTTTAGTTTTGTAATTAATTTTAATTACGTTCTGTAATAATAGTAATTTACTTTCTTTACTTTTTACAATTTTTACTATTCACCATGATGAGGTAACTTCCCCCAGCTAGGGTGAAAGGTAATTCTTTTACTGTTACTATTTAGATTAATCTCCCTTAAATATAATATATTCACTATGTATATATTCCCAGTACATAATGCATCTTTGTATTGAAATGCTTGACATAAAAGAAAATAAGTAGAATTCCAACGTGTTGGAACATCTCTTGAAAATTTAATCGGTTTAATACCATTTATTTTACAAAACTTGGTCCATTCTCTCCTAACTTGAGAATATGACCAAATACAGTTAAGTGCCGTTTTATTGGATCAAGGAAAGGAGATAATAATTTTAGACCGTCTTGCACACATAAGTTTAGGACATGACATGTACAACGAATATGAAAAAATCGACCCCCTAAATTTGGTTTACATAAGGATTTTAAATCATTAATGGATGCAGTATTTGCAGATGCATTATCAAATCCAATTGTTAAAATTTTTTCTACTAAACCATATTCATCAAAAATACCTTCATCATTCTATAAATATTATGTGCAGTATGTGGGTCATCAAAAACTCTAAATGCAATAAGTCTTTTTTGCATAGTAAATGATGCATCAATCCAATGACAAGTCACACCCATGTATGAGTGTGTTTGCCAATGGTCACTCCAAATATCCGAACATATAGAAATACGACATTTCATCTCTTTAAATAATTCATTTAAAATAATTTTACCATCTTTATATAATTTGAAAATATGACATTTTGTTGTGTTCCTAGTCATTCTACATGCAGAAGGGTTTAAAGCATTATGCACGTAATTAGTAAAATGGAGTTTTTCACCAAAGCTTAAAGAAAGATGTGCCATACATATTAATTTCGCAAATTCTTCTCTATTTTTTTGCATCAGAATATTTAAATAAATCTACACTACTCGTACCTCTACTAGATGATGCGTACCTGGCCATTTGAGTCTGCGTCGTATCAATGCCAACTTCAACCGGATGATGTTTTTCCATGTGCTTGATCATATTGCCGTATCAACCAGAAAATTTATAGATAACCCCACAATAGTTGCAAATTGCTCGTTGTGAACCATCTTTTAGCCGTTCGAAATTAAAATGAATTTTGAAAATATCGGAGGACCGAGCCTTAACTTCTCTTCTCCATGATTGTGCACTGACACTAGGGCCGCTCTCTTGGGTTGGCATATTTGACATAATGTTCTCAGATGAGCTTGCCATTTTTCGTTTGAGAAATTAGGAAGAAAAATAAGAAAATTGAATAATTGCGATGCGAATGATAACAAATTAACAACTAAATGAATTGAGATTGAGAATAAGAATATAATATTATAAGAGATTGTATTGAAGTAAGATTGAGAATAAGAGAATTATAGAAAATGAGAGAGTTGAGAATTTGGTGTGATGAAATTATGAAAAATGAATCATATTTATAGAATTTTAGAATTTTTTTGATACAAAAAATGCCCCTAAATATAACTGTTTTATTACCGTTATTATGGGTACATTAGTAATTTTTATTTTATATAATAAAAATATTTTTTTTTTAATTATTTTTTTTTTGGCAGGGAGCCAAACGGCTCCCTGCATCCCCCAACGGCTAGTAGCCGTTGGGGGAATTAGGCCCCCAACGGGTACTAGCCGTTGGGGGCCGTAGGGTTCCTGTTGGAACCTGACGGTTCCAACCGGAACCTTTCGGTTCCGGTTCGGACCGGTTCCAGTTGGGGTGGAACCCCAACCGAACCGGTCCCATTCCGGTTCGGTTCCAAAACCGGAACCGGTTGGAACCTGAACCTTCCGGTTCCAACCGGTTCGGTTCCGGTTCGGTTCCTATTCCGAACCGGAACCTTGGCCGGGTCTAGTTCCAGGCCATATCATGATAGCCTCAGGTCAGGTTAGTGCAGTCTCAAGTCCTCAGTAGTCATTCTTCAGTTCAGGTAGTTCAGAATATAATCATATCGATTCAGGTCACGTCAGCAGGCAATGTTCCCAGTAGCTAGTTTTTGAAATTATGTGGTTCAAGTCAGAGCATGAGGTATATATTCACTATTTAAAATATTGACTTAAAAAGGATATCGCTATATTGGTCGGTTGGTAATTCATTTTAATCTGGTTTAAACCTGACTAATCAAGGATACCGCCAGATTGGTCGGTTGGTAATTAAATTTTCTTACCGCCTATATGGCAGGTTTATTTTTATTTCACCTTTATGGCTGGTTGGACTTAATTTGACTTAATCAGGTTACCGCCTATATGGACGGTTCTTAAAATAATCACAAGTTAATATATTATATTAAGGGAGATATCTAAATTAGTAGTAGTAAAAGTTGATCCTTTTACCTTAGCATTTTATTTTATTGCAATTTACTTTTCAGCTTTTACTTTTCCGCAATTACTTTTCAGTATTTTTATTTTATGTCTTTTAAAGCCCTAGTTATGTGTCGTAACTAAGTTAGTTATCTGGGGTTGTGATGACTTTTAATATCACCGGTTTATAAGGGGTTATTTTATATTTTGGGTAATTTAAGGTTTACTTATTAAGTCTTAAGCCTAATACTCTTGTTAATTGGCCACTAATAAGATTGATCTAGTAAATCTAAAATGAACTAGACATAGGGATTTTAGGTTTCAGCCTTAGACTTAATAGCCCACGATCTTCCTTGAGGATAGATAACCCTTTAATAGATTTCCTTACAGGATAGACATATACCTGTCGGGCGGGGGTAGCCATAATTGGAACTTAACTTAATGAATCCAGATAATTTGGTTGACATAGATATATGGTTCAATTGGGTATTTGCGTCTGACCATCGACAGAGGCTTTCGCATAATTTAGTGTTCCAGGTTATTAAACCGATTTATTACACAAACATGAAATAACCACTTCATCTTTTAAAAGATATTAGAAAGATTCACAACCCTAGATAGTTTTTAATATTGAATTTTCTTAAACCTACTTTCGCGCAATTTTATTTACTTGTTTTTAAATTTAAAATCATCACCATTTCAAATCAATCAATCAACCTGTTAGATACTAGTAATCATTTGACCTCATAAAATTAATAGATTAGGTATTATGTCCTCGTGGGATCGATACTTTTTATACTACTTGAACAATACGTGCGCTTGCGTTATACGTGTGTGTTTACGCCGGTCAAGTTTTTGGCGCCGTTGTTGGGGACTTATTTATCTTTCACTATTAGTTTAGAGGTTAGATACCTTTACTTGTATCTAATTTCATTTTACTTATTATTTTTGTTTTCTTGTGTTTCAGGTTCTCAGAAACTTCATGAGACGAACCAGAAGCTTTGAACTCCGACCGTTTGACCCGGAAATTGAAAGAACCATCAGACAATTGAGAAGGGAAAGGCGAGAAGGCCAAGAAGCTTTAGTCAACATGAAACCTGAACCTTTGAAGGTTGTACCACCAATTCCCATTCGAGATAGAACCATTCCGGTGGTTGACAGACTCATTTCATGTATTGTACTTCCTCCCATACCAGCAAATACGGGTGACATCAAAACATGCATTCAGATGATTCAGCAGTCAGTTCAGTTTGGGGGGAATGCAACAAAAGATCCTAATGCCCACATCAGCAACTTCCTGGAAGTTTGCGGCACTTTCAATTACAACCGAGAAGCTGAAGAAGCAATGAGACTGAGTATTTTCCCATACTCCTTGAAGGACAGAGCTAAAGCTTGGCTACATTAACTACCAGCATGTTCCATCAAAACTTGGAACACTTTAGCCACCAAATTTCTTGCAAAGTACTTTCCACCAGCCAGAACTGGAAAGCTGAGGAATGACATCACATCCTTTGTACAACAAGACTCAGAAACTCTCTACGAAGCTTGGGAAAGATACAAAGATTTGCTCCGTAAATGTCCTCACCATGAGATTCCAAAATGGCTTCAAGTCCAAACATTCTATAATAGACTTTCTGGAATAATGAGAACCACAATCGATGCTGCTGCTGGAGGAGCTTTAATGGCAAAAGGAGAAGATCAAGCCTGAGACCTAATCGAAGAAATGGCCAACAACAATTCCTTGTGGCCAACAGAAAGGAGCATGATCCAAAGAATTGCAGGAATTTATGAAAGGGGAGCCAATACAGTAGTCAACGCCAAGCTGGATCAGATATGTAAATTTATGGAGACTCTTACCACATATCCACAAGTTCACCATATGGAGGAGCACCAGAGCTGAACCAACTTGAAGAGACGGTGAATTATGTCAACAATTTCAACAGACAGAGGAACAATCCATATTCCAACACCTACAACCCAGGGTGGAGGAATCATCCCAATTTTTCATGGAGCAACAATTCAGGACAAAAGAACTATCCACCACCAGGATTCCAACAGCAAAACCAAGAGTTTGAAAAAGAACCAGAAATGAAAGAATGGATTACAGAGATGTTCAAAAAGCAACAAGCAGCATATGATGCTATATTTCAAAGCACTGGAGAATCAAATTGGACAACTGGCCAATGCTCAGAGTTACAGATCGCCAGGGAATCTTCCCAGCAATACTAAGCCAAATCTAAGGAACATGGGAAATGAGTAGTGTCATGCCATCATGTTAAAAAGCGGTACTGAAATCAACAAAGATGTTGGAGCTAAAACAACTGCTGAGGAAGTTCCAAAAGAAACAAAGCAACAGATGGAGGAAAAAGAAGCAAAGGAAAAAGAACAGATCACTCCACCTCCACCTTTTCCTCAGCGTCTTCAGAAAAACAAACTGGACAAGCAGTTTGCTCATTTCCTGGAGGTATTCAAAAAGCTGCACATCAACATTCCATTTGCAGAAGCCTTGGAACAAATGTCCAGCTATGTAAAATTCATGAAAGACATTCTTTCATGAAAACGTAGATTGGGAGATTACGAGACAGTAGCATTGACAGAAGAATACAGCGCCATCATTCAGAGGAAACTTCCCCCGAAGTTGAAAGATCCTGGCAGTTTCACCATTCTTTGCATCATATGAGAACATAACTTTGGTAGGGCTTTATTTGATTTAGGTGCAAGTGTTAACTTGATGCATTTCTCTATTTTCAGGAAATTACAGATTGGAGAAACAATGCCAACTTCAGTCTCTCTACAACTTGCTGATAGAACGCTCGTATTTCCAAGAGGCGTAGTTGATGATGTGTTGGTCAAGGTTGACAAATTCATTTTCCCAGCAGATTTTATTATCCTTGATATGGAGGAAGACGCAGACGTGCCAATCATCCTCGGGAGACCATTCTTGGCTACAGGTCGAACCATTATTGATGTACAAAAGGGAGAATTAACCATGAGGGTACATGATTAAGAAGTAACATTCAATGTTTTCAAGGCCATGAATTTCCCAGATGATGAAAAGAAGGAGGAATGTTTCAGACTTGATGTGATACACAGTACCATTCAGAACTCCAATGCAATGCAAAGTTCTACTGACAAACTTAAAACATGTCAATTCCTTGTGGAGCCTGAAGATAAAACGTCTTTTGCACTGAAAAAGTCAATTCTTGAACTACAAGCAACAAAAGAGAAAAAGTTCCACCAGCTCAACGAATTGGAGGAATTTCACAATCAGCCTTTTGAGGATGCCAAATTGTACAAAGAAAAGGCCAAGAAGAGACATGATGAGAATTTAGTGCGCATACAACTGGAACTAGGGCAGAAGGTACTGTTAAACAAATCAAGGGTGAAATTCTTCCCATGGAAGCCAAAATCACGGTGGTCAGGTCCATTTCTGATCACCAAAGTTTTACCAGATAGAGCCGTTGAGATACATGATCCTTACTCCAACAAAACTTTCAAGGTTAAAAACAAGCGTGTTAAGCACTACTTGGGAGAATCATTTGAGCGACAAAAAAAAAGTGTCACACTTTCAGATCCAGCCTAACGTTCGAGAAGTCACGTCTAGCTGACGATGTTTAAACTTAGCGCTCACAGGGAGGCAACCCATGAAATTGTGTATATATTGTGATCTGGTGTGTTTTATCTTCGCAGGTAAAGTCATTTCACGATGGAAGAAGCTCTCGCAAATCTTCTCAAGAAATTTCCTTCTCTTCCTCAAAAATCTCTTATGAAAGTCTACAAAGCTCGCTTGGAACGGATGAGACTACTGATGATCAAAGGTATTCCTACAGATATTCGTTGGATTATTGAAGCAAGGGTCCGATTAGCATGTGAGTCTTCTAACTCTTTTATTTCACATCTGCCTGGTTTAGGAAGAAGTACATATGCTAAAAAGAGAAGAGCCAAAAGAATGTGTGTCTGTTATAAATGTGCTCGTATGTTTTGTGATACTCGTTGTCGTTCTTTAGGAATGGTGTCTGATAACCGCGAAGATAAGATTAATTTCATTAGAGATGGCTTGAGTAAGGAGTCTTTGGATGATATATCTAAAACTCTTGAGACGCATCCCAGTGGATATGTGTATCATGAAATTCGTGTGTTATATGCACAATTTAAAAAAGAAAGACAACAATTAAGTCTTGGGAATCTGACTCAAAAAGACATTGTTTGCCAATTTATAAGAAAATTGGATGGG
Organism: Zanthoxylum bungeanum; assembly: GCA_019454045.1. Lineage (NCBI taxonomy): Eukaryota > Viridiplantae > Streptophyta > Magnoliopsida > Sapindales > Rutaceae > Zanthoxylum > Zanthoxylum bungeanum. Next base: position 159,839 of record SKCR01026456.1, on the reverse strand, counting down.
AAGCTTGTCCCTAACGCATAGACGTCATTCAAGCCGCTACGTTTCTTGTACATATTATATCTCTTTGTCTTTTCCTAATAATTGTAATTTGTTTTGTTATTTTCTTTTATTTTCTCCGACAGGATCCAGACCTTTTTTACTATCACGATTTATTTTACTGTTAACTAATAATTGTCATTTGGCAGGTACTAGTGCTATTATTTTACTCACTTTTTTCAGGTATTATAAATGTAACTCATCATTGCACTTTTGAAGACATCAGAGTAAAACATGGAAGACACTTCAAGAAGACGAGTTGAAAACATCTGTGTGTTTTGTGGTACTAGTATTGGTACTAAGCCACAATACGTAGAAGCAGCACATGAATTGGGTCGAGTCTTAGCAGCAAGGAATATGCACTTAGTATATGGCAGAGGAAATCTTGGACTAATGGGGATCGTTTCAAAGGCCATACAAGAAGGAGGCAGTCACATTTTGGGAATCATCCCAAAACCCTTGGCATAGGCAAATCATATTGAACCATCAAACGGAGAGGAACTGATCGTGCCAGGTATGTCTGAACGATTGGTAGAAATGATTAACCGTGCTGATGGTTTTATTGCTTTGCCAGGTGGCTTAGGTACATTGGAGGAAATTTGTATAGTGTTATCTTGGGCGAACCTGAACATACACCAGAAACCGCTTGGACTGTACAACGTTGAAGGATTTTATGATTTTCTTTGTGTGTTTCTTGATGATGCTCGGAGAAATGGGTTCGTGTCAAAACCTATGAAAGAACTCCTATTCACTGCCAGAACTGCTCCGGATCTAATAGACCAACTCTTAGCCTATGAACCACAAGTTGACCCTATCCGTTCAAAGATAAATTGGTCCGAGGACGATCGTGGTAAGAGGCGTCGGATTAATCTGGATCTTAACCTTTAATTTCCTGTAGGATTTCAGCTAACCATGTATTATCTTCTAAACTCTTCTTCTACGGTTTAAGACATTGGGGACAATGTCTCATTTAGGTTTGGGGGAGGGAATTAGTTGATCAGTACCTTGTTGTTAGTTTGTGTGTTGTTTTTATTTTTAGTCCAAAATTTTTCGAAAATTACAAAAAAATTGAAAATTTTTCAAAAATTACTAAAATATTTTGTGTTTTTATTTTGACTAAAAAGGTGAAATTGGTAAGAGATAGCTGAGTAAGGAGTTTCCACTTCTGAGATGTATCTCAAACCTATTTCGGAACAAGTTAATTTTTGTTTATTTCCTTTTAAATTATTTAATTTGTAAACTCTCCATAAAACTGATTAAAATGGATCTTCATATGCTCAGTTGGCAGTTATTAACAATACGCATGGTAACATACGGACATGAGCTAAAATTGAAAAGTTTGTATTTTAGTGCTCTAGTTTAATTGGAGGAAGCATCTCAAAAAGCAATGGAGTAAAAAAAAAAATCTGAGATCCGAGTTATTAAGTCTGTAAGGGTGTTTTAACACCTAGTGCCCTAAAGCCAACTGGTTTGGGAGTCACTGGCCCAAAGTTCGCTACATGGATAAAAAATGTTGCAAAAATATATATATATCTGAAGTCTGAGTAATTAAGTCCGTAGGGGTGTTTTAACACCTGGTGCCCTAAAGCCAACTGGTTTGGGAGTCACCGATCCAACACTCGCTACTTAGATGGAAGGTATTGTATATAAATAAAAAAAATAAAAAATCAAGAGAAAAATCAGAAAAATTATTCCATTGCTACAAAAGGTGTGAATTCTGATAAAACTTTAGGACAAAAATATTACTCTCTTATCAACTGCACTTATGACTGTTGTGGAAAAAAAATGAGTTGTTTAATATTTTTTTGGCTGTGTAAATGGCGAATGGTAAAAATAATCGGAGAATTTACTCATTCAGTAATTTAGAAAGAAAGAAAACAACTAATAACTTGGAGTAGAAGTTTCACCTGATTAGTCACTAACTTCTTTATTCTCTTTTCGCTTGTCTTTTTGCTTTTATGTGCATTAGTTTCACTACCTTTTTACTTTTGAAAAATGTTTGTGGGTATCATTGATGTAAACCCTCACGAGACTACAACTCGTCCACTAGGGACACCTAGGGGTTTAAAGGCTTGTTGCATATGCTAAATGCAACCGTGATCCTTACAAAATTGGCTTAGTTAAATTTTATTTTAAGGATGTTTATGTTATTTTATTTTGTGTTTTGCTCGAGGACTAGCAAAACGTTAGGTTTATGGGTGTGATGAGTGGTAATTATATCACTATTTCCCACCCATTTAAACCTAATATTTTGTTTAGTTTCTTGAGTTTTGTGAATATTTTGATGTGTTTTATGTTATTTTGTAGATAAATTAAAGTTTCAGGACACTCTGGAGGTGATTTGGACCAAAATAGTGAAAATTGGAAAAAGGGCATTTTGGTAATTTTGGCACGTCGCGACGCGCAAGCCTATGGCGTCACGACGCCTAACGTGCACCGGGTCCATGCTAACGTGTGCCGGGTCCACATGTCAGAATCTGAAAAGTTTGACTTTGCTAATGTGCGACGTGCCACGTGTCACCATCACAGCTGATTTGCTAACGTGCGCCGTGCCACGTGTCATCATCCTACGGTGCCGACAATCACAATTACCACGTGTTCCATGTGTCACTCCACGTCACAGCCACGTCATCATCCACATCACCAGTTGACCGATTCAAAGTGCTACATCATCACCACGTCATCATCAACCAATCACAGCGTGCCACGTGTCTCAATCCTACGGTGCCGACACTCCCTTTCGCCATGTGTCGCCACGTCAGCATAATAATTGAGCTCTCAGCCGCCTTGCCACGTGTCGTCTTATCTTCTTATCCGAATTGCCACGCGTCATCACCTCAGCATGCCACGCCAAAAGAGACTGGAGTCGCGACGTTGGTACCTTTGGCGTCGCGACGCTTGAGGCCTATCCGCGCCTGTAAATTGAGCTAGAGGTTTCAGTTTCAAAGGTACCATTCTCTCTGAATTCTCTGATGTAAATAGGGAGTTCTCTTCTTAGTTTCTTTTAAATTTTAGTTTTATAATTAATTTTAATTACGTTCTGTAATAATAGTAATTTACTTTCTTTACTTTTTACAATTTTTACTATTCACCATGATAAGGTAACTTCCCCCAGCTAGGGTGAAAGGTAATTCTTTTACTTTTACTATTTAGATTAATCTCCCTTAAATATAATATATTCACTATTTAAAATATTGACTTAAAAAGGATACCGCTATATTGGTCGGTTGGTAAATCATTTTAATCTGGTTTAAACCTGACTAATCAAGGATACCGCCAGATTGATCGGTTGGTAATTAAATTTTCTTACCGCCTATATGGCAGGTTTATTTTGATTCCGCCTTTATGGCTGGTTGGACTTAATTTGACTTAATCAGGTTACCGCCTATATGGACGGTTGGTAAAATAATCAGAAGTTAATATATTATATTAAGGGATATATCTAAATTAGTAGTAGTAAAAGTTGATCCTTTTACCTTAGCATTTTATTTTATTGCAATTTTACTTTTTAGCTTTTACTTTACCGCAATTACTTTTCAGTATTTTTACTTTATGTCTTTTAAAGCCCTAGTTATGTGTCGTAACTTAGTTAGTTATCTGGGGTTGTGATGACTTTTAATATCACTGGTTTATAAGGGTTTTTTTATAGTTTGGGTAATTTAAAGGTTTACTTATTAAGTCTTATGCCTAATGTGTCTTGTTAATTGGCCACTAATAAGATTGATCTGGTAAATCTAAAATGAACTAGGCATAGGGATTTTAGGTTTCAGCCTTAGACTTAATAGCCCACGATCTTCCTTGAGGATAGATAACCCTTTAATAGATTTCCTTACAGGATAGACATATACCTGTCGGGCGAGGGTAGCCATAATTGGAACTTAAACTTAATGAATCCAGATAATTTGGTTGACATAGATATATGGTTCAATTGGGTTAAACTGGGTATTTACGTCTGACCATCGACAGAGGCTTTCACATAATTTAGTGTTCCAGGTTAGTAAACCGATTTATTACACAACATGAAATAATCACTTCATCTTTTAAAAGGTATTAGAAAGATTCACAACCCTAGATAGTTTTTAATATGGAATTTTCTTAAACCTACTTTCGCGCAATTTGATTTACTTATTTTTAAATTCAAAATCATCACCATTTCAAATCAATCAATCAACCTGTTAGATACTAGTAATCATTTGACCTTATAAAATTAGTAGATTAGGTATTAAGTCCTCGTGGGATCGATACTTTTTATACTACTTGAACGATACGTGCGCTTGCGTTATACGTGTGTGTTTACGCCGGTTAAAGACCATTTCATAGGAGGGGATGCCCCATAAGTGGGCCAAACAACAATTATAGGACCCAGTTCCAAAGTGGCTTACGGATGACAGTGACTATCATGCCTCTATTGGGGTTGGTGCTCTGAGCGCCAATCTGTATCGTATTTATGGCATGTTCGTGAATACAAATAATCATTTTTTATATAATAGTATCATTTTAATGGAAGCAACTCTTGTCTTTTATATACATATTAAATCTAATTTAATTTAGATTGAAACTAACTTAGGTTTAGGTATGTATATATATATTAGATAAAGACTCGAGAATATATAAGAGTCACACAGTTACAACGAGACTTGTAATAAATTATCAAATAAAGTTTCTGGTCGAGATTTGCTGACAATGGTATGGTAGTGAAAATTCATTAAGACTTAGTCTGATGGTTAATCCCAATTAGAGTTGGCAATGGGTTGGGACTGGACATGATTTGTTAATTCTGATCCCGTCCCATTTTTTAAACCGGGATGAAAATTCAACCTATATTTTTCGAGTTCAGAAATCGTTCGGGTTTCGTCCAGCATCCTATTAAATCTCATCTCATCTTGTTAAATCTCGTCCTATCTCGTTATCCCGTTCCATCTCGTTTGAGTTTTCGGGATAAATTTTTTTATCCAGTCTCGTCCTATTTCTAAAATAGGATATAAATACATGTCCGAAATCCAATCCAAAATGGGACGGGATATTGTCGGGATGAGATGGGACAGGAAAAATTATCATCCATAATCCTAAGGAATCATGTGTATTAAGAGACTCGTATAGACATGTGGGTGTTTATTTGATGAAAACTGAACGACTCACCGAAAATATTCCTAATAGATGGCACACCAACGTCAATAGGAATCTTCCTGAGTCGAGTAGCATATCTGATTCTTTGACTTGAAATATCATCATGGATGTATGCGTGTTCTTCCATACTTTGACAATAGTCATGTCACTGGCCAATCTAAACCAGACCTCCACTTGTTTGTTGGGTGTGGATTGATGCTCATGATATACTATGATCTATCCAAAGAGGATTCATCAGTCTCGTGTGCGGGATTTAGGCATCTACTTCATGATCCTTAAATATTTAATCAGAGTATATTCTGGAAACGAGTTCCGAATATTGATTGAGAGATCAAGAATATATCGCGACACAAATATGAATTGTAAAATATAGGTTTTTGACTTTCTCATCTATATCTCAGGTGTAATTTGGATAGTCTATGATAGAAGAACTATATGATATGCTTAGACCTCGACTTGTATGGCTTAAAATAGTTTTCTGTGGTCGTCATATTTTATGAGTGAGTGAATTATGGACACGTAATGTATTCTATGGCACATATACTGGGATATATAGAGTCTCAATAATAAAGTATACTCGTAGAGCACTAGAAAATTAATTATGAATAATATGAGTTATTCATAACGTTACACATTCTGGGGTATTTTTGTATCAAATATGTGTGTGTATATATATGATACATAATTTGATTAGATACACATTAGGTCCAATTGAATTTTAACACATTTAAATAAATAATTATAAAGAATTATTGGATTATTGTAGAAAGCTTATATGATAAGGTTGAAACATGGCTAATAATAACCATGTATTTATGCCAAATTTGGTATTATTTTCGCCATGCCTTTATTTTATCAAATGACCAAAATACCCCACCTCTACATAAAGATAAAATTTGGCCATATGGTAGCTTTTGATGGCTTGGAATTTATCATAATGAATTCAAGAGAGAGAAAAATTATGCTTTGTTAGGTTTCGATCAATTCACCAAAATTAGAGAAGGTGGAAGAACAATTGGTAACAACCAAAAGCCTAAATTAGAGAAATTAAGGTAATTTCTAATTTTGTTTATTTGAAATTATTTCTTTATATTTCCAATAAATTATATTTGATATAATTGAAGTTTCTTCATATGTTTCCAATTCATGTTATTCAGTTTATGTTTCCAATTCATGTTATTCAACTATTGTATACAGTTCATTAAATCAGTTTACGTTCCCGCTTAAGTTATCAGTTTACACTTCTTTTATAACCATCTATTTTATATATATGATTCGTGAATCAGTATACAATGCACGATTTAGATTTCTATTTGTAGTTCAGGTATATAGATCACACTTCAGCATGTATCTGTTCAGAATTTTCATGTTCTTAGCTCATGTATAGTTTTTAGATTAGATATTTATCATGTCAGTAAGATAGTCAGGGGTCAAGTGCTGTCACGTCCTTCATGTTTTCATGTCATGTCCACATCAGATCATGCCCTGAGTTCTTAGCTCAGGTTTTCATGTCAGCTACATCAGGTCGCATGACAGTCATATGGGATGCATGTTAGATTTCAACATATGTTTTTCAGATAATTCATATTTATAATACAAGTTTTTCAGAAATGGTTTTCATAAGATTCAGCCTATGTTTTAAGAAAATGGTTTTATAAAACTCAGATTAAGTTTTGGAAATTGTTTATTATTAATATATGTATATGGTTTTCACACCGCTAGTCTAGGGCCGTCCCTTTAGCTTTAGCATCCTAGGTTCTCTCTGATAGTCTATGGGGGCACTGATCACCCATATATGCTCAGCAGTTCAGTTTCAGTACAATGTCCTCTACTTATGTGGTGCTAGGTACCGCTAAGTAGTGTTTTCAGCTCCCCCAGGCCACTATGCTGGTGTAGTTTTCTAAGCTTACATATATGATTTTATAAGTTATAGTTTTCAGATATGTTCAATGGTTTCAGAGTAGGACACATTTTTCAAGAATTAGTTTCATGTTTTCAGTACTTAGTATCATTTTCAGATCATATGCATGTTTTGTAGTCTACATGTCATGTTTTCAACAAACATATTTTCCCAATTAGAGCATGGAGTTTTCAAACGGTCAGTACATGTTCAGACATTTAGATTTAGTTCATGTAGTTTCAGTTTCGTATGTTTAGTTCAGGAAGTCAAATTTAGAGCATGTAGCTTCAGTACAGGTCATGATAGCATGTCAAAACTTCAGCTTATGTAGATTCAGTGGTCTGGTATAACTCATATAGTTCCAGGCCATATCATGATAGCCTCAGGTCAGGTTAGTGCAGTCTCAAGTCCTCAGTAGTCATTCTTCAGTTCAGGTAGTTCAGAATATAATCATATCGATTCAGGTCACGTCAGCAGGCAATGTTTCCAGTAGTTAGTTTTTGAAATTATGTGGTTCAAGTCAGAGCATGAGGTATAGGTTAGTATAGATCCACGCTACCACGAGTTTGGGTGGCTTAGAAATAGCTTGCATCAGGAAGTAATTCATGTTCTCACGTTAGTCTTATCAGATTCAGGTCATTGATATAGCATGCAGGTTAGCTTTTAGATATGTTCATATGATGCATATTTATTTTAGGCTCAGTTAAGCATTAGGATTAGGTCAGACATGTTTACCTTAATATTCAGAGTTAGCTCACACATTTCTAGCTCAAACATATAGGTTTAGCTCATGTATATTCAACATATATATTTAGAATCCTGTCAGACATGTTCAGTCTAGTTTACAGATTCAGAACATGCATTCTCAATTTGAGTACTTAGGGTAGTCCATGCATTTCTAGACCAAGTAGTCAGACACAGTTCAGTCATTCACGGTTCAGGTACTCAGGGTAGTTCATCATGTCCAGTTTAGAGGTCTAGAGTCAAAATATGTAGCTTACACCAGAGTCATGCAATTCCAGATCTTGTACAGCCAATGTAGTCTCAGGTTAAGTCAGCATGACAACATTAGTCATGTTTTGATTGTTAGCATATAGGTCTAGTCAGTTTCAGTTCCCATGATGTGTTCTCAGCCTTTTAATCATGTAATCAGTTCATTGTTCTCATATGTTATTCAGTTTCCCAGCTGTATTTTATGTTATTGAATTCATTTTATTTATACTTTGTATATCAACCGTTCTTTGGCCCTCGGGCATTCACTCATCGGGTCTTTCAAAAGACCTGACCCACTTTACTCTTAGTGTTTTGTAGGTTTTAGGATCATGCATGCAATGGAAAAATGTTGGAGGAGACAGGACCCAAAAGCAGTCATTACACACCGGTCGTTAGAGTCGGGCCCATCAGTTGTCAGTTTTTTATCGAGATAGGCCATACGGCCTTGCATGGTATGTATTGTAGGGTTAATAATATCAGTTTGTTTGTGGATTAAATATGTATGCAGTGTGTAATTACGATATATATATATATACAAAAGTCTCTTGCCCATCACATGCCCGGATTGTTTCCGGTTCTAACATTAACCCTTTTTGGATGCAGCCAGCATATCGATGTGTTGGGTTTGGGAATCAGACATGTTAGTCAAAAGATAGTTAACAAGCTCAGAAATGGCCAACATCGAAGGTTCCCACATAGACTGATTGGAAACCAACTTAGATAATATCACAGAACAACTATAGAACCTGACCAATGCTATGGCTCCCGCATAGACTGATTGAAAATGACTGATTTTGCTTACTTGCCAGATTGTTTTTCTTTTAGCACGCATCATAGCATGCATGACAGAAGCATATATGACATTAATTCAACTAAAACAAATGCATTTAATCTTGGTACATGTGAAAATCCCAAGAATATAAAAATTACAAGTGAGGTTACCCCTGAAGAGAGAAAAGAGATTGAAAAATTATTATGTAAATATACAAAATATTCATCCGGTCCTATGGAGAAATGTCTGAAGTTGAGAGAAGCATAACACAACACATGATACCGAAACGCCCGAACATAAGACCTATAAAGTAGAAACTTCTCATAATTAGACCAGAATGGTATGTGGACTATATAGATCGCAACAAGGCCGGCCTAAAAGACGAATTTCCCCTGCCACATATAACGTCATGGTGGACAGTACAGCCCTGTCGGCCTTGTACTAGGGGTGGCAAAACGAATCAACGAATCGAATTTATATCGAATTCTAAACTAATTAAATCAAAATATGATGGATTCATATTCAATTCGTTTATTAAACGAATTCTAATATCAAGATTCGTATTCGATTCATTTATTATTGGATATAATCAATATCCAAATTATAATCTATATCCAAATTATTGGATATTGACTATTGGTATTTTTATGGTTATTATGTATTGGTGATTTGGTTGTGAGGATGAATGAATAATGATTGTACTAAGAAATGATGATTGTAGAAATTGTTAGTGTTCATAGAACATGCCAAGATCGTCTAAGAGTGATTCGTGTGTGAATTATCAAGAGAGTTGCGGAAAACACTCACATTGATCGGATGAGTTCAATGTCAGACAATTATGACCCATAGCGTCACTATTTGGAAAAGACATTGTGGTTTTTGTACAAATTAACTATGTGACAATGGAAATTGCATTTTATAATTTTGTAATTTGATTACTTAAATATATAAATGATAAAAGTCCTTATGATTAGTTCCGGATTATAAGATATAAGACAGTATCAATCCATAACGGTTTAATCATTAAATATCCCTAGTCGTAGTATTATCGAGATTGGACATCGATAATGCGGAATAGACTAGTATTGCACTTGTGCGTGTTATGGAAGAGTAACATCATAGTTCTCATATATTTAAGTATTGGATACTTATGCAAGTGTGATAGGAGGTTGTGTTTACCGATGGTACGGAAACAGTTTCGCTCTGGATAGACCCCACAGAATCTCATTGGTAGTATGACTATGTGTCTATGTGAATCTGCATCAGGGTAGGTGTATTTGGTCTTAACCTGAGACTTGCATCGCTAGTACTTGCGACAATCAATACGCTTTGGTTTTGGTCGTCCAGGACTTTAACAGGTTCTGTGTACGCCTCTTCTGGGTTTATTGAGAATCATAGTGTATTGGGTGTGATGTCAATACGGAAGTATCACTTCAGTCATATGGAGATGATGATCACGCATGGATACAAAACTGGTACTCTAATTGGTTGCAACCATCGGGATAATATGACAAGGTCATGATTATCTGATTAAAGAGACTAGTTGCTTGTGATCCGATATATGCTTCGTACGTGGCAGATAGTATTCCAGCCCCAGGCCTCGCATGTGACATCCGATACTAGATCGCAGTATGTAATACTACGTATACTACGTCTGACATAGATTATATATTCCTTTAAGAATATTTCTGGAGAATTGGGTACGCACAGTGCTTTGCTAGAAGCCAACCATGTCTTGTAAATCGGTAAAATTGTAGTACGAGGTACGTACGTGTTCGGATAGTCCGACGACCGAATTTACTCCCAACATATCCAGGGATCTCATGGGTCGCTTCCCGAAGATTCACCGATGACGTATGATTCGAACATAATTAATCTAGGATTAATTACAGAGAGATTTTATCTAGGATAAAATACTATTTGAAGAGAGAAAACAATTAATTCGGAATTAATCAATAAAATAATATATTCGATATATTAAACGAAATTAGATTTCGACGCAGAATTAGATTTCGAACCCGAGCCCTAAATGTGTTCGCGGGCCCACTCAGATTTTGAATTAAAGTGGGGCCCATAAGTCACATCGCAAGTCATATCGCTAATCACTTTAGTGATGGAAGTCAAGTCACATTTTTGTGATTGACATCTAGTCACTATTCAAGATGGGAGTAGTTGGAAGCCTTTAATGCTTTTTTCCCTCCAAATTTTATTTAGCCTTTTTTGAAAAGGATATACCAAATTTTGGCTTTGACTTTTCATAAGTGTAATTGGTTTTAGAAATCAAATATACCAAAAGTAAAACTCTCTCTTCATTCCTCTCATTTGGCCGAATACTACAAGGCATTTAGGGAAATTTTTGTTGCAAATATTTCCTTATGCTAGCACATTAAAGAATCATCCAAGGTGATAGGGAAACCAATCCTTGAGCTTGGAATCAACAACAAAGCTTGGAGCTTGGATTTCAATTCAAAGAAAGGACCTTGGCCGAAACTTCAAGGAGCAAAATTTTAGTATTTGACTCATCCAACATCCGTTCATTGTAAGTATGATTCCTCCATTCTTACTTTCGTATTCACATTTATTTCATTGCTTAAATGATCTTGGGATGTTCTTAGAGACCAACAATGGTATCAGAGCCATGTTGAGCATGAAATTGAACTTATGGTTTATATTCTTGATTTGGGTATTTTTGATTTGAGCATGTTTTAATCAAATTGTTTGTTTGAGTATGCTTGTATGTTGATAACTTAGAGTTATGCATGATCAATTTTAGAAAAAATAATTGGATTAATTTTGCCCAAAATCTTAGGCTTGGCCGGATACATATATGCCCTAAAGTCATGGTATTTTTTGTTCTTTTGATCATTGGATGAGTTTAAAGACTTAGGAAATATTGATTTGAGATTCAATCGGATTGAAATCGGAATCGGATATAAAATCCTACAAATGCCGTGAGCTTCAAAGCATGGAATGAGATGATTTTTTGTTTCAATAATGTTGGACCTGTATTGATGATGAATAAGCATGATTAATTGATTAGATTAGTATTTTGGAAATGTTAATTTAAATATTTAATCATGGCTAAGCACTTTAATTAATTAAATCATGATATTTGGAATATTAAAATTTAATTAGTTGGGCTTAATTTAGAATTGGGCTTATAATGTTGTATTTAGGCCTAATGAGCTTGGTTGGGACAAGTTGGTTTAGGACAATTGGATTGGATCCAAATTGGGCCTAAACCATTCCATTAAGTCCAAATATGACAAATGGGCCTTTTATGTTTAATTGGGCCTAATGGGCCGAAATTGGTTTCTTGGCAACTAGGGTGATTCCTTAATTGGGCTTTGGTATTTGGGTTTGACCCATATTGACCAAAGTCAATGCCTTAAGAAATTAATTGAAAGCCCATTGGACTTTAATAAAACGACATTGGATGTTAATTGGGCTTTGAGACCCATTTAGATTAGATTTGGAATCTAAGTCTTAAAGGAGCATTTAAAAGTGTAGTTATTTAATTAGGAATTACATATGGAATTAGTATTGAATACGAATTAAATTAGATTTAAATTGTAGTTCGATATAATTCAAGAATTCGTACTTCGAGTACTTATTCTTAAACGAGTTTGGACTCGCGCAAATCAAATCGTTGTTGTTTGAACATTAGATGATCACTTTATTCAAAGATTAATTAATTGGATTAGATTGATTGAATAACATGCTTTGTGTGAATACATGGATGTGTTGAATGAATAATGTAATCAGATGGATATTAGAAGGGAAATTGAAATTTTGGGAATTGTTGTAAATTTAGAATTTATTAAATTGGACCTGCGTGTCCAGCCTTATCTCTCTCGATTCTTTGTAATTCTCTTCACACCTAATTCCCCTCAATGTTAATGAGGTTTCTTTAATTGTATTATGTAATTGGGTAGAAGTAAGAATAGTGCTAGTCGGGGAAAGGAAATGGAGTGATTTGTTCTAGGAACAATCTGTGAGATATCCATCCGCATATCGTTATTAATTTATTTACCGCAACTTATTGTGCTTTTAGATTGCATGCTTAAGGGTGTATGATGAGACCTAACAAAGATAATAAATTGGTTGCCAATTTACGCAAAAAACCCTCAACAAATATTAAGCGTTTTCCTTCCATTGAGTGATTCTTACTCAAGATCCAAGATTGGCACTGGTTTGTTGGCCAAAGTCAAGACCTTTGTCCATCGCGGATGTGTTTGAATCATGAAGGCTTTGTTCCATATCGTATGTCTTGTCCAAGTTGTGATTTGTTGGCCAAACTCAAGATCACTTCTTGTCCATCGACATCGATTACGAAGCTTTCCAAAGTCAATGGGTTCCGCTTAACTGGAATCATTAAGCTTGTTTTGCCAAAGCCAAGGCTTAGTTGATTCAGAGGAAAAAGGTTAGGAAAATATATTGGATATATTGGAATATATATTGTATATATGTTTCAGACTTGGAGGTCCACCTACCGGATCTAGGAATTAGATGAGATCCAATTGATCTTAGAGATCTACCTAGTTAAATATCATACAGCTTGTTGGCCAAAGTGAAGGTTGTGTGTTATTTAACGGGATCCTAGCCCACTAGGAAACTAGGTTTCCCGAGTATTCAACAGAGGGTTAGAGGCTCCCCAAAAAATAGTGGGAGGCTAGTATTGAATTTGAAATTTCGTTCAAATACTTAGCTCTACGTGCTTTCAAATTATTTCGTCAATTATTTTTATTAGTTTGACTAATATATTATTATTTTTCTTGTAACAAATAGACTGTACCCATACATCGTTAATTGAATAGTTGGACTATTGCGATTAAGATGACAGAAAAGTTAAGCATTAGGGATATTGTCATGTGCGACAATGTCTTTAATGGCACAAACTTTCAAGATTGGGACATGAATCTCAGGATTGTCCTGAAATCCGAGAAGTTACTATACACTATAGAGAGACCTCTTGGGCCTAAGCCCCGACCTGATCAGTTGCTTGAGCTAGAGCTTCGGAAAACTCATAGCGATGACAACACGACTGCTTAATCGGTAATGCTTGCTGCTATGACTCCGCAATTTCATCATCAAAAGAAGGGATTGGATCCCTATGAGATGATGGCGAAGTTGCATGATCTTCACCGATCTAATCTTAGATCGCAGAGATATGAGTTGCATAATAAGATCTTCCGCACTCGCATGTCAGAGGGTACGTCTGTTGAACACCATATGTCACAGATGATTGCTGACATTGAGCAGCTCAGACAGATGGGCATCGTCTTTGAGGCTGAGACTTCAGTAGATTTGATCCTACAGTCTCTCCCTGACACTTGGAGTGGGTTCATCATGAACTACAATATGTTGAACGAAAACCAAACTCTTGGAGAGTTGATGTCCACACTGCGCGAAGAAGAAAAAGAGCTCCTTAAGGGTAAGAAGCGCGAGGCGCACTTCGCTTCAACATCTCAGACTCCGAGGGCTTGGCCAAGGCGAGGTGTGTAAAGAAGGAAGAAGAAAAGAAAGGCAAGGCCAAATCGTCAAAACCTTATGGGACGAGCAAGGAAAATCCCAAGATGTATGTCTACAGTGCGGAAAGTGGGGTCATTGGAAGCGTGATTGCAGCGAGTACAAGGCGCACATGAAGGAAATCAAAGCGGGCAAGGCACCTGTTTCAGGTATGTTTGTTATAGAAATAAACATGTCTACTACTAGTTTTATAAATTGGATTTTTGATTCTAGTTGTGGTACTCATATATGTGCTGATGTGCCGGATCTGCAGATTAGCAGGAGACTGGCCTCAGGAGAGATTGACCTCCGCGTTGGAAATGGGACACGAGTCACCGATTTGGCCGTTGGCACTTTTGTTTTGGAACTGCCCTCGGGGCATGTACTTAAACTTACAGACTGTTATTATGTACCTAGTTTGACTAGGAATATTATTTCTGTATCTATGTTAGCCCAATATGGGTATACTTTTATATTTAGAAACACTGTGTGTTTTATGTATAAAAATGATATGAAAATTTGAACTGCTGATGTAAATAATGGTCTTATATTTTGATATGAATCAATCTCAAACATATAATGTAACAAACAAAAGGCTTAAAGTAAGTAACAAAGATGAAACTTATATATGGCATTGTCGTCTGGGACACATAAACAAGACACATATATCCACACTTTCGAAGAGTGGGTACTTGGACGGATTTGATCCAAATTCATATGACGTCTGCGAATCTTATTTATTAGGCAAGATGCCTAAATCACCTTTTAGCGGTAAAGGTGCACGTGCCACCGAACTATTAGCCCTCGTTCATAGTGACGTATGTGGGCCCATGTCTAGCCAGGCTAGAGGTGGATATGAATACTTCGTAACCTTTATGGATGATGCATCACGTTATGGTTTTGTGTATCTTATGAGACACAAGTCGAAAACCTTTGAGAAATTCAAAGAGTTTCGACACGAAGTAGAAAAACAGACCGGCAAAAGTATTAAGGCATAACGGTCGGACCGTGCTGGTGAATACTTGAGCAATGAGTTTCTCGATTACTTAAAATAATATGGTATTCTTTCACAGTGGACTCCTCCAGGAACACCGCAATTAAACGGTGTGTCCGAACAGAGAAACCGAACTTTGTTAGACATGGTAAGGTCTATGATGAGTCACATAGAGCTACCTATTTCCTTCTGGGAATATGCATTGAACAATGCAATACTTATTTTGAATAAGGTTCCGTCAAAGTCTATTCAACAGACTCCATATGAGATATGGACATGAAAGAAATCAGATTTCTCATTCCTGAAGATTTTGGGTTGTTGGGCATACGTCAAACGTTTGGAATGTACCAAACTTGAACCCAAATCGGATAAATGCCTATTCGTAGGATATCCTAGTGAAACCAAAGGATATTACTTCTATCACCCACAAGAGAACAAAGTATTTGTTGCTCTACATGCGGTTTTCCTTGAGAAGGAATTCCTAAATGCAGTGATTAGTGGGAGGAAAGTAGAACTCGATGAAAATCAGAGTGATACTGTTCCTGGCACAGAATCCTTAGCGGAACAAGAACAGTCCATCAGAGATAAGACTGTACCACAATCTTCGAATACACAAGGACCGCATAGATCGGAGAGAGTCAGAAAATAACCTGAGAGGTATGGGTTTCTGATCTCACCTCATGTGAATATTAATCTTATTGAGGAAGACGAGCCGACTACGTATGAGGAAGCGATATAAGGTATCGACTCCGGTTTATGGCAAGATCCATGAATTCCGAAATGGATTCCATGTACACCAACCAAGTTTGGACACTGGTTGATGGCACCAGAAGGGTAAAGCCTATTGGTTGCAAATGGGTCTTAAGAGGAAGACCGACATGAATGGCAGCATACAAACCATCATTATTACAAAGCTAGGCTTGTAGTGAAGGGTTTCGTCAACAACTGGTGTTGATTACGACGAAACTTTTTCACCAGTTAGGATAATGCTTGCTATAGCTGCATATTTCGATTACGAGATATGGCAGATGGACGTCAAAACCGCTTTCCTTAACGGAAACCTTTTAGAGGATGTTTATATGCAACAGCCTGACGGTTTTGTCATACCAAGACTTACAAACAAGGTTTGTAAGTTAAATCGATCCATTTATGGATTGAAGCAAGCATCGCGTTCTTGGAACCAACGTTTTGATGAGATCATAAACGAATATGATTTCGTTCAAAACGAGGATGATCCTTGTGTATATAAGAAGGTTAGTGGGAGCGCATTGACATTCATTGTCCTTTACGTTGATGATGTTTTGCTTATTGGCAATGACATTCCCATGTTAACATCGGTGAAAGCTTGGCTTTCATTAAAATTCTCCATGAAGGATCTAGGAGAAGCAGCCTTTATTCTAGGAATAAAGATCTACCGGGATAGATTTAGAAAGCTGCTTGGACTCTCCCAGAGCACGTACATTGACAAAGTGTTGAAGAGATTCAACATGGATCAGTATAAAAGGAGACTGTTGCCAGTGTCATATGGCGTCACTCTATCTAAGGACATGTGTCCTAAAACTAAAGATGAGAGAGACAATATTAGTCGAATACCGTTCGCCTCGGCATTCGGATCGATCATGTATGCCATGATATATACGCGACCTGATGTCTGGTATGCTTTGAGCATGTGTAGTCGCTATCAGGACGATCTAGGTGATGGTCACTGGATGGCGGTTAAGAATATCCTAAAGTATCTTAGACGAACTAAGGATGCTTTCTTAATCTATGGAGATGGAGAACTTGAGGTAACTGGGTATACCGATGCAAGTTTTCAAACCGATAAAGACGTCTGCAAGTCGCAATCCGTGTACATATTTTTTTTGAATAACGGAGCAGTAAGCTGGAAATCTTCCAAGCAAGAGACTGTTGCCGATTCAACAACAGAAGTAGAGTATATTGCTGTAGCTGAAGCAGCAAAAGAGGCAGTTTGGATCCGTAAATTCCTAATTGGATTAGGAGTAGTTCCGTTAGCAGCTGAGCATGTTCCATTGTATTGTGACAATAACGGGGCTATAGCGCATGCTAAGGAACCGCGGTCTCATCAACGATCCAAAAATGTTCTTCAATGTTTCCATCAGATTCGTGAGATCATACATCGTGGCGATGTGAAGATCGAGAAGGTCGCATCAGAGGACAACATTGCAGATCCGCTGACGAAAGTTATTCCTCAGCAAAAGTTTGAGCGACATGTACATAGTTCAGGTATTAGATGCTTGAGTGACTGGCTATAGGCCAAGTGGGAGATTGTTAGA
This sequence comes from Zanthoxylum bungeanum, assembly GCA_019454045.1. Classification (NCBI taxonomy): domain Eukaryota; kingdom Viridiplantae; phylum Streptophyta; class Magnoliopsida; order Sapindales; family Rutaceae; genus Zanthoxylum; species Zanthoxylum bungeanum. The sequence continues at coordinate 142,215 of SKCR01026456.1, read as the reverse complement.
CAATTATGACCCATAGCGTCACTATTTGTAAAAGACATTGTGGTTTTTGTACAAATTAAATATGTGACAATGGAAATTGCATTTTATAATTTTGTAATTTGATTTCTTAAATATATAAATGATAAAAGTCCTTATGATTAGTTCCAGATTATAAGATATGAGACAGTATCAATCCATAACGGTTTAATCATTAAATATCCCTAGTCATAGTATTATCGAGATTGGACATCGATAATGAGGAATAGACTAGTATTGCACTTGTGCGTGTTATGGAAGCGTAACGGCATAGTTCTCATATAATTTAAGTATTGGATACTTATACAAGTGTGATAGGAGGTTGTGTTTACTGATGGTACGGAAACAGCTTCGCTCTGGATAGACCCCGCAGAATCCCATTGGTAGTATGACTATGTGTCTATGGGAATCTGCATCAGGGTAGGTGTATTTGGTCTTAACCTGAGACTTGCATCGCTAGTACTTGCGACAATCAATACGCTTTGGTTTTGGTCGTCCAGGACTTTAACAGGTTCTGTGTACGCCTCTTCTGGATTTATTGAGAATCGTAGTGTATTGGGTGTGATGTCAAGACGGAAGTATCACTTCAGTCATATGGAGATGATGATCACACATGGATACAGAACTGGTACTCTAATTGGTTGCAACCATCGGGATAATATGACAAGGTCATGATTATCCGATTAAAGAGACTAGTTTCTTGTGATCCGATATATGCTTCGTACGGGGCAGACACTATTCCAGCCCCAGGCCTTGCATGTGACATCTGATACTGGATCGCAATACATAATACTACGTATACTACACCTGACATAGATTATATATTCCTTTAAGAATATTTTTGGAGAATTAGGTACGCACGGTGCTTTGCTAGAAGCCAACCATGTCTTGTAAATCGGTAAAAACGTAGTACGAGGTACGTACGTGTTCGGATAGTCCGACGATCGGATTTACTGCCAACATATCCAGGGATCTCATGGGTCGCTTCCCGAAGATTCACCGATGACGTATGATTCGAACATTATTAATCTAGGATTAATTACGGGAAGATTTTATACTATTTGAAGAGAGAAAACGATTAATTCAGAATTAATCGATAAAATAATATATTCGATATATTAAACGAAATTAGATTTCGACGCAGAATTAAAATTGGATTTTAATTCGGGCAAACGATTTAATTTAGAATTAATTCGCGAGCGACGTGAATAGTAATTTTTCTAGGCATAATTATTTAATTAAATTGGATTTAATTACGTCGCAACGGAAAATTCGTTAATTCTGAATTAGCGAACCCGAGCCCGGAATGTGTTCGCGGGCCCACTCGTATTTTGAATTAAAGTGGGGCCCACAAATCACATCGCAAGTCACATCGCCAGTCACTTTAGTGATGGAAGTCAAGTCATATTTTTGTGATTGACATCCAGTCACTATTCATGATGGGAGTAGTTGGAAGCCTTTAATGTTTTTTCCCTCCAAATTTGATTTAGCCTTTCTGGAAAAGGATATACCAAATTTTGGCTTTGACTTTTCATTAGTGTAATTGGTTTTAGAAATCAAATATACCAAAAGCAAAACTCTCTATTCCTTCCTCTCATTTGGCCGAATACTACAAGACATTTAGGGAAATTTTTGTTGCAAATATTTCCTTATGCTAGCACATTAAATAATCATCTAAGGTGATAGGGAAACCAATCATTGAGCTTGGAATCAACAACAAAGCTTGGAGCTTGGATTTCAATTCAAAGAAAGGACCTTGGCCGAAACTTCAAGGGGTAAAATTTTTGTATTTGACGCATCCAACATCCATTCATTGTAAGTATGATTCCACCATTCTTACTTTCGTATTCACATTTATTTCATTGCTTAAATGATCTTGGGATGTTCTTAGAGACCAACATTCAAAACGTTTTCCATGTATTTGATGCTTCCAAGCCTTCTTTAAGTGTTCCAAACTCATGGGTGAGTTTCCCTATCACATTGATTCACTCATTTAAGTGCTAGCTTGAACAAAAATTGAAAGAAAAATTTCTTCTCCAAGAAGAACAAGAATCGGCAATATGGGTTTTGGAGGAGAGAATAAATAGTTCTTTTTAGTTTCCAAAACTTGTAAAGTGTGTTGACTTCCAAAAGTTGTGTTGAGTAATTAAAGTCTAACCATTAATATTTCCAACTACTTCCATCACCTTGTGACATGTGATGTAAGTTTTGGGTCCCACCCAATTTGAATTCAAAATTCAAGTTGGTTCACACAACACACTTTGGGCCCGATTTCGTTTAATCCGATTAAACAAATTTTCCGTCGCGATGTAATTAAATCTAATTTAATTAAATAATAATGCCTTGCAAAATTATTACGAATGTCGCTTACGAATTAATTCTAAAATAATTTGTTCGCTTGAATTAAAATCTAACTTTATTCCGCTATGAAATCTAATTTCATTTAATATATCTAATATGTTATTTTAGCCCAATTAAATAAATTAAATAGTAAAATCCAATTTAACTATTAAATTTACTTTAATGATTAATTCTAAATTAATCGCATTCTCTTTTCTCGATGAATTTAATCCCAGATAAATTCTGTCGCAATTAATCCCATATTAATTCTCTCTTTTAATTAATCCCAGATTAATTCATTGTCGTAATTAATTCCAGATTAATTTTCTCTTTCATAATTAATCCCAGATTAATTTTCTGTTCGAGTCAAATCTCAACGGTGAATCTTAGGGAAGCGACCCAAGAGATCCCTGGATATGTTGGCAGTAAATACGGTCATCGGACTATCCGAATACGTGCGTACCCAGTACCACGTTCTTACCGATTTACAGGACATGGTTGGATTCTAGTAAAGCATCGGGCCTACCCAATTCTCCAGAAATATTCTGTAAAGGAATATGTAATCTTTGTCAGGCGTAGTATACGTAGTATTGTGTATTACGATCCAGTATCGATATCACATGCTAGGCCTAGGGCTGGAATTGTGTCTGCCCCGTACGAAGCATATATTGAATCTCTGGTAACTAGTCTTTATTATCGGATAATCATGACCTAGTCATATTATCCCGATGACTGCAGTACTAAAGAGTACGAGTTTCGTATCCTGTGTGATCATCATCTCTATATGACTGAAGTGATACTTCCATCTTGACATCACATCCAATACACTACGATTCTCAGTATACCCAGAAGAGGCGTAACAGAACCTGTTAAAGCCCCGGACGACCAAAACCAAAGTATACTAATTGTCGCAATTATTAGTGATGCAAGTCTCAGGTTAAGACCAAACACACCTACCCTGATTCGGATTCCCATAGACATATAGTCATACTACCAATGGGATTCCGAGGGGTCTATTCAGAGCGAAGCTGTTTCCGTACCATCGGTAAACAGAACCTCCTATTACACTTGCATGAGTATCCAATACCCAAATATATGAGAACTATGCCATTATGCCTCCATAATGCGCACAAGTGCAATACTAGTCTATTCCGCATTATCGATGTCCAGTCTCGATAATACTACGAATAGGGATATTTAATGATTAAACCTTAGTGGATTAATATTGTCTCATATCTTATTAATCTGGTACTAATCTTATGGACTTTTATCATTTATATATCCCGGTAATCCAATTAATAATGATAAAAGAGCAATTTCCTTTGTCACATAATGCGCACAAGTGCATTATGGACTTTTATCATTTGTCACATAATGCGCACAAGTGCAATACTAGTCTATTCCGCATTATCGATGTCCAGTCTCGATAATACTACGAATAGGGATATTAATGATTAAACCTTAGTGGATTAATATTGTCTCATATCTTTTTAATCTGGTACTAATCTTATGGACTTTTATCATTTAATATCCCGGTAATCCAATTACTAATGATAAAAGAGCAATTTCATTTGTCACATAGTTAATTTGTACAACAACGCCATTTTCTGAACAAATAATGATGATATAGGTCATAATTGTCCAACAATCTCCCACTTGGCCTATAGCCAATCACTCAAGTGTCCTACACCTGAACTATGTACGGGTCGCTCAAACTTCTGTTGAGAAACAGCTTTCGTCAGCGGATCTGTAAGTTTATCATCTGATGCGATTTATTAGATCATCACATCGCCACGATGTATGATCTCACGAATCAGATAAAACCATTTGAAGTACATACTTGGATCGTTGATGAGACCGTGGTTCCTTAGCATGTGTTGTAGCCTAGCTCAGTTGCTAACATAACTAATCCTAATCTAATTAGGATTATATAGATCCAAAATGCTTCTATTGCTGCCTCAACTGCAGCAATGTTCCGCTCTTGTTGTTTATTCAACAACAATTTCTTGCTTGGAAGATTTCAAGCTCACTGTTCCGTTATTCAAACTATATAGTACCCTGATTGCGACTTAAAGTCGTCTTTATCGATTTGGAAACTTGTAGCGGTGAACCTAGTCACCTCAAGTTCTCCTCTCCCCATATTTTAAGAACGCATCCTTAGTTCGCCTAAGATACTTAAGGATGTTCTTAACATCAATCCAGTGACCATCACCTGGTTTGGCCTGATTGTGACTCCATATGCCCAAAGCATATGAGACACCAGGTCACGTACATAACAAGACGTACGAACACTAAGAGAGTGTCATCAGCTTTCTATATCTATCCCAGTAGATCTTTATTCCTAGAATAAAGCTTGCTTCTCCCAGGTATTCCATGGAGAATTTTAATGAAAGCCAAGCTTTCACCGATTATATTATGGGAATGTTATTGCTAAAAAGAAATACATCATCAACTTATAGGATATTCATTGTCAGTGCGCTCCCACTAACCTTCTTATATATACAAGAATCATATTCGTTTTGAATTAAATCATATACCATTATGATTACATCAAAACATTAGTTCCAAGAACGCAATGCTTGCTTCAATCCATTAATGGATCGATTTAACTTGCAAACCTTGTTTGCATGTTTCGGCATGACAAAACCGTTAGGATGTTGCAAACATCCTCCAAAAGGTTTCCGTGAAGGAAAACGGTTTTGACGTCCATATACCATATTTCATAAATGAAATATGCAGCATTAACAAGCATTATCCAAATGGATTTAATCATGGAAACAAGTGAAAAAGTTTTGTCTTTATCAACACAATGTTGATGACGATACCCTTTCGCTACAAGCCTAGCCTTGTACGTTTATATGTTGCCATTAATGTATGTCTTCCTTGAAGACTCATATAGTACCAATAGGTACAATACCTTCTGGTACATCAACCAGTGTCCAAACTTGGTTGCATACATGAAATCCATTTCGGACTTCATGGCACTTTGCCATAAAAGGAGTCGATACCTTGTATCACTTCCTCATTCGTAAACGGTTCATATTCCGTAATAAGATTGATATCTACATGAGGTGAGATCAGAAACCCATACCTCCCAGGTTTTTTTCTGACTCTCTCTGACCTACGCGGTTATTGTGTATTCAAAGATTATTGGTGCAGTTTCATCCATGATGAACCATTGGTGTTCCGTGTGGACTCCGTGCCTGAAACAGTATTACTCTAATTTTCATCGAGTTTTACTTTCCTCCCACTTACCACTGTATTTAGGTATTCCTCTTAGGAAAACCACATGGAGAGCTACAATTACATTATTCTCTTGTGAGTTGTATAAGTACTATACTTTGGTTTCCCTAGGACAACCTACAAATAGGCACTTATCCGATTTGGGTTCTAGTTTGGTATCATCCAAACATATGCCCAACATTCCCAAATCTTCAGGAATGAGAAACCCAGTTTCTTTCCTGTTCATATCTAATATGAAGTCTGTCTAACAGATTTACATGGAACCTTATTCAAAATAAGTATTGCACTGTTGAAAGTGTATCCTCCGAAGGAAATTGGTAGCTCGGAGCGACTCATCATTAACCTTACCATGTCCAATAAAGTTTGGTTTCTCTGTTCGGACACACCATCAAATTGAGGTGTCCTGGGCGGAGTCTATTGTGAAAGAATACCATACTCTTTCATGTAATCGAGAAACTTATTGCTCAAGTATTTTCCACCATGGTCCAACCGTAATGTTTTAATACTTTTACCGGTCTGTTTTCTTACTTCGTGTCGAAACTCTTTGAATTACTCAAAACTTTCTGACTTGTGTTTCATAAGATACACATAACTGTAATGCGATTCCACATCCGTAAAGGTTACGAAGTATTTATATCCACCTCTAGACTAGCTAGACATGGGCCCACTTACGTCACTATGAACGAGGGCTAACAGATCGGTGGCACTTGCACTTTTACCAAGTAAAAGGTGTTTTAGGCACTTTGCCTAATTAACTAGATTCGTAGACATCATTTGAATTAGAATCAAATATGTCCTAGTATCCACTCTTTGAAAGTGTGGATATACGAGTCTTGTTAATGTGTCATAGACAACAATGCCATTTTTAAGTCTCAACAGATTTATAAAGTTTGAGCTTTTATTTTCATATTATATGTTTGAGATTCATTTATATTCTACATATAAATATTGTTATTCACATCTAATGTGTTTATCTCAATATCATTTTTATAAACAAAACACTTAATGTTCTAGAATATAAAGGTATACCCGCAACAGGTTAAACTAGATACAGAGATAATGTTCCTAGTCAAACTAGAAACATAATAACAGTCTCCCAATTTAAGTACATGCCCAAAGGGTAGTTCCAAAACTTAGGTTTCTACGGCCAAAACAGCGACTCTCGTCCCGTTTCCAACTCATAGGTCGATCTCAACTGAAGCCAGTCTCTTACTAATCAGCAGATCCCGCACATCAGTACATATATTTATGTGCCACATCCAGTATCTAAAATCCAATTTTAAAACCAGCAGTGGATATGTTTATAAGAAACATACCTGAAGTTGGAGCCTTGCCCGTCTTCACTTCCTTCATGTCTGCCTTGTCCATACGGCAGTCACACTTCCAGTGACCCCGTTTTCACAGTTTAGGTAGATATCTTGGGATATGTCATTTGTCTTCCTAGAAGACAGTGACAATTTAGCCTTGCCCTTTTCTTCACAGCCCCAGAAGCCTGTGACCAAGCCTTGGCCTTCTGGGATGTCGAAGTAAGATGCGTCTTGCACTTCTTGGCCATTTGCAAGCTCTGGCTCTATCTCCTAGAGCACAGCCATTAACTTTCAAAGAGTTTTCTTATTGCAATTAGTACTTCTAAGATCTAAGAATAGATCTATGAAGATCCTTCAATTTCAATATCATACTATAAAGAAATTAAGGAGTCATTGCGGCAAGCATAACAAATTGAGCACTAAAGTTATCATCACCATGAGTCTTCCAAAGCTCATGCTCCACTATTTGCTCAACTTCAGGCTCAGGCCCGAGATGTCACTCTATCAAATAAAGTAACTTCTCGGCTCCCAAGACTATCATGAGGTTCCATTCCCAATTTGAAAATTGAAGCCGCTTAAAGACATTTTCACCCAAGACTATGTTTTAAACGCTAATCTTTCAATTATCTTGATTCCAATAGTCCAACTATCCAATCAATGATTTCGGGTACAATCAAATATAATGATTTCTATAGTCTAACTATATAATCAATTACTATTGATTGGTTAAATTCAAATATATTGATTACTATACTCCAATTATATAATCAACTATAAATGATCGGTAAAATTAAAATATATTGATTACTATAATCCAATTATATAATCAACTATAAATGAAGTAGTTTGAATACAGTCCAACTGTTTAATTAAAACAACAATTGAATATTAGTCCAACTAATATATATAAATTTTTAATGATGAAAAATGAAATGAGCGTGTATTGGCAAGTATCTAAACGAAATTGCAAATTTAATACTTGCCTCCCACTATTTTTCGACAAGCCTCTAACCCTATGTGGAGTACTCGGGAAACCTAGTTTCCTAGTGGGCTAGGATCCCGTTAAATAACACACAACCTTGACTTTGGCCAACAAGTTGTATGAAACTTAACTAGGTAGATCTCTAAGATCAATTGGATCCCATCCAATTCCTAGATCCAGTAGGTGGACTTCCAAGTCCGAAACATTTATCCAATTTATGCCAATATATCTGATATATTCCCTAACATTTTTCCTTTGAATCAACTAAGCCTTGGCTTTGGCTCAACAAGCTTAATGAAACCAGTTAAGCGTGACCCATTGACAGTGGGAAAGCTTCATAATCGAGGCCGATGAACAAGAAGTGACCTTGACTTTGGCCAACAAATCACAACTTGCCCAAGGCGTACGATATGGAACAAAGCCTTCATGATTCAAACACATCCGCGATGGACAAAGGTCTTGACTTTGGCCACAAACCAGTGCCAATCTTGGATCTTGAGAGAGAATCACTCAATGGAAGGAAAAAACGCTTAATATTTGATTGAGGGTTTTTCGCGTAAATTGAAAACCAATTTATTATCTTTAATTAGGTCTCATCATACACCCTTAAGCATGCATTCTAAAAGCATAATTAGGCGTGATAAAATAATAATGATATTCGGATGGATATATAACAAACTTGTTCCTAGAATAAATCTCTCAATTTCCTCTCTCCCGCTAACACTATTTATACTTCTACCCAATTACATAATACTTCTAAAGAAACCTCATTTACATTGAGGGGAATATGTGAGAAGAGAAATACAATGAGAAAAGAGGTAATAGGCTGGACATGCAGGTCCAATTTAATAAATTTTAAATTTATTACAACAATTTCCAAAATTGCCCCCACCCTTCTAATATCCATCCAATATACATTATTCATATATACATCCAGGTATTCACACAAAACATGTTATCAATAAATCTAATCCAATTAATTAATCTTTGATTAATGACCATCCAATGTTCAAACAACGATTTGATTTGCGCGAGTCAAACTCGTTTAAGAATAAATACTCAAAGTAAATATTCTTGAATTATATAGAACTACAATTTTAAATCCAATTTAAATTATATTCAATACTAATTCATATTTAATTCCAAATTAAATACTTACACTTTCAATAGTTCCTTTTAGACTTGGATTCCAAATCCAATCTTTATGGGTCTCAAAGGCCCAATTAGTATCCAATATTATTCAATTAAAGTCCAATGGGCTTTCTGTTGGACAATTATGACCCATAGCATCACTATTTGTACAGATCATGGTGTTGTTGTACAAATTAACTATGTGACAAAGGAAATTGCTATTTTATCATTTGTAATTAGATTACCAAGATATATAAATGATAAAAGGTCCTTATGATTAGTTCCGGATTGAGATGATATGAGACAGTATCAATCCACGAAGGTTTAATCATTAAATATCCCTAGTCATAGTATTATCGAGATTGGACATCGATAATGCGAAATAGACTAGTATTACACTTGTGCGCGTTGTGGCAGCATAACGGCATAGTTCTCATATATTCGGGTATTGGATATTCATGCAAGTGTAATAGGAGGTTGTGTTTACCGATGGTACGGAAATAACTTCGCTTTGGATAGACCCCTCGGAATTCCATTGGTAGTATGACTATGTGTCTATGGAAGTCCGAATCAGGGTAGGTGTATTTGGTCTTAACTTGAGACTTACACCGCTAATACTTGCGACAATCAATATACTTTGGTTTTGGTCGTCCAGGGCTTTAACAGGTTCTGTGTACGCCTCTTCTGGGTATATTGAGAATCGTAGTGTATTGGGTGTGATGTCAAGACGGAAGTATCACTCCAGTCATAGTGGAGATGATGATCATGTAGGATACAGAACTGGTGCTCTTATGTACTGCAATCATCGGGATAATATGACTAGGTCATGATTATCCAATTAAAGAGACTAGTTACCAGAGATCCGATATGTGCTTCGTACGGGGCAAACACAATTCCAGCCCCAAGCCTAGCACGTGACATCCGATGCTGGATCGCAATATGCAATACTACGTATACTACGCCTGATAAAGATTACATATGCCTTTAAGAATATTTCTAGAGAATTGGGTAGGCACGGTGCTTTGCTAAAAGCCAACCATGTCTTGTAAATCGATAAAAGCGTAGTACTAGGTACATACGTGTTCAGATAGTCCGACGACCGGATTTACTGCCAACATATTCGGGGATCTCATGGGTCGCTTCCTGAAGATTCACTGATGACGTTTGACTCGCACATAATTAATCTGTGATTAATTAGATGAGAGAGAAAATTAATCTAGGATTAATTACGGAGATATTTTATCTGGGATAAAATATTATTTAAAGAGAGAGAACGATTAATTTGGAATTAATCGATAAAATAATATATTCAATATATTATACGAAATTAGATTTCGACGCGAAATTAAAATTAGATTTTAATTCGGGCGAATGAGTTAATTTAGAATTAATTCGCTAGCGACATGAATAGTAATTTTGCTAGGCACAATTATTTAATTAAATTTGATTTAATTACGTCGCAGCGGAAAATTTGTTAATTCAGAATTAGCGAAACCGAGCCCGGGAGTGTTTGCGGGCCCACTCGCATTTCGAATTCAAGTGCGGCCCACAAGTCACATCAAGCGTCACATCATTAGTCATTCAAGAGATGGATGTCTTGTCACTTTGAGTGATGTGATGTTAGTCACTTGTGATTGATGGGGGTGGTTGGAAGGCTTAAATGCCATATACCTTTTTTGGATTTAAAAATTCAAATTTTGGTATATCATTTAATTGATTTTAGAAATCAAACAAACCAACACAACTTCTCTTCCTCTCTCTCCCTCTCAAGGCCAAGGGCCAAATTTCTCTCATTTTCTTCCAAAATGCCGAGAACAAGAAGAAGAAATAAGGAAGATTTGTGGCAACTCTTTCCAATGATAGCACATAAAGAGTCATCCAAAGGTGATAGGGAAACAAACCCTTGAGCATGTAATCCATTCCCAAGCTTGGAGCTTGTCCGAAAAACTTGGAGCACAAAGAGGAGCCATGGCCGAAAGTCACAAGGATGGAGCAAGGAAAATTTTTGTTGTTCCTCGCATCGCAAAAGCGGTTCAAAATGAGTATTCTGTAACTTAACTTTGTTGTATTCACACATATTTTACGCTTAAATCGATCTTGGTTTGACCTTAGAAACCCAACAATGGTATCAGAGCCATGATTTAAGCATGAAATTTGATTTGGGTAAAATTTGGGTAAAAATGATTTGAGCATGTTTTGATGAAATTGATTATTGATGTATGCTTGAATGATGATAACATGGTGTTATGCATGATCAATTTGATGAAAATTAGATTGGATCAATTTTTCCCAAATCATTAGCTTGGCCGAATGGTGTGTGCCCTAAATGTCATGGTGATTTTTGTTTTTTGAATCATTGGATGAGTTTGAAAGACTTGGGAATTGTTGATTTAGGATTTAATTGGATTAAAATCGAAATTGGACAATAAATCCTAACTACCCTGACTTTGAAGCATGAAAAATGATATGATTTTTGATTCAATTGTATTGGACATGTGTTGATGATAATTAGCATGATTAATTAAGTAAATTGGTAATTTGGAAATGTTAATTTGGTTAATTAATTATGGCTATACACTTTAGATTAATTTAATTATGAAGTTTGGAATTTTGTAATTTAATTAATTGGGCCAAATTTGGAATTGGGCTTGTAAAGTTGTATTTGGGCTTAATGGGCTTGGTTGGGCCAAGTTTGGTTTAGGCTAATTGGTTGGATCCAATTGGGCCCAAAACCATATCCATAAAGTCCAAATATAACTAAATGGACCTTCATTTTTATTGGGCCTAATGGGCCTAAATTGGTTTCTTGGCTAATAAGGGTGATTCCTTAAATGGGCTTTGAGATTTGGGTTTGACCCATGTTGACCAAAGTCCATGCCTTATGAACTTAATTGAAAGCCCATTGGACTTTAATTAAATTGACATTGGATGTTAATTGGGCTTTGAGACCCGTAACGATTTGATTTGGAATCTAAGTCGTAAAGGCACATTAAAAAGTGTAATTATTTAATTTAGAATTAAATATAGAATTAGTATTAAATACAAATTAAATTGGATTTAATATTTAGTTTAATATAATTCAAGAATTCGTACTTTGAGTACTTATTCGCAAAACGAGTTTGACTCGCGCAAAATCAAATCGTTGTTTGAACATTGGATGGTCATTAATTTCAGATTAATTAATTGGATTAGATTGATTGATAACATGCTTTTGTGTGATACATGGATGCGATGTATGAATAATGTATATCGGATGGATATTAGATGGGTGAGGGCAATTTTGGAAAGTGTTGTAATAAATTTAGAATTTATTAAATTGGACCTGCGTGTCCAGCCTATTACCTCTGACTCTTTGTATTTCTCTCTCACCTATTCCCTCAATGTAAATGAGGTTTCTTTAGAAGTGTTATGTAATTGGGTAGAAGTAATATTTGTGCTAGCGGGGAGAGAGAAAATGGAGAGATTTGTTCTAGGAACAAAATGTGTTGAGTATCCATCCGCATATCATTATTATTTTTATTTATACACTCCTTATTATGTTTTTAGAATGCATGTTTAAGGGTGTATGATGATAAGACCTTAACAAAGATAATTAATTGGTTGCCAATTACGCGAAAAAACCCTCAACATATATTAAGCGTTTTTCCTTCCATTGAATGATTCATTCTCAAGATCCAAGATTGGCACTGGTTTGTGGCCAAAGTCAAGACCTTTGTCCATCGCGGATGTGTTTGAATCATGAAGGCTTTGTTCCATATCGGTGTCTTGTCCAAGTTGTGATTTGTTGGCCAAAGTCAAGATCACTTCTTGTCCATCGACATCGATTATGAAGCATTCCAAAGTCAATGGTTCCCGCTTAACTGGAATCATTAAGTTTGTTGTGCCAAAGCCAAGGCTTAATTGATTCAGAGGAAAAAGGTTAGGGAATATATTGGATATATTGGCATATATAAGATATATGTTTCGGACTTGGATGTCCACCTACTGGATCTATGAATTGGATGAGATCCAATTGATCTTAGAGATCTACCTAGTTAATTATCATACAATTTGTTGTCCAAAGTCAAGATTGTGTGTTATTTAACGGGATCCTAGCCAACTAGGAAACAAGGTTTCCCGAGTACTCAACAGAGGGTTAGAGGCTCGCCGAAAAATAGTGGGAGGCAAGTATTAAATTTGCAAATTCGTTTAGATACTTGCCAATACGCGCTCATTTCAAATTTTTCGTCATCAAATTAATATATTAGTTGGACTAATATTTAATCGTTGTTTTAATTAAACAGTTGGACTGTATTCAAACTACTTCAATTATAGTTGATTATATAATTGGATTATAGTAATCAATATATTTGAATTTAAACCAATTAAATTATAGTTTATTATATAGTTAGACTATAGTAATCATTATAATAAATAGTACCTAAAATCGTTGATTTGATAGTTAGACTATTGAAATCAAGATAAATGAAAGATTAGCGTTTAGAACATAATCCTGGAGAAAATGTTTTTAAACGGCTTTAATTTTAGATTGGGAATAAAATCTCAGGATAGTCCTGGGGACCGAGAAGTTACTTTATTTGATAGAGTGACATCTCGAGCCTAAGCCCGGAGTTGAGCAAATAGTAGAACATGATATTTGGAATATTCATGTGATGATAACTTTAGTGCTTAATCCGTTATGATTGCCGCAAAGACTCCTTAATTTCTTAGTCAGAACTAAGGATTAGATCCTTATAGTGTGATATTGAAATTGAAGGATCTTCATAGATATATTCTTAGATCTTAGAAGTACAAATTGCATTAGAAAACTATTGGAGAGTTAATGGCTATACACAAGGAGACAAAGCCAGAGTTTGCAATAGGGCAAGAAGCGCAATGCACATCTTACTTCAACATCCCAGAAGGCCAAGGCTTGGCCAAAGGCTTCTGGGGTGTGGAAAATGGGCAAAGGCAAAATCATTATAATCTTCTGGGAAGAAATAGGACATATCCCAAAATGTCTGCCTAAACTGTGGCAAACGGGGTCACTGGAAGCGTGATTGCCGTATGGACAAGGAAGACATGAAGGAATTGAAGACGGGCAAGGCTCTGACTTCAAATATGTTTGTCATCAACATGTTCACTACTAGTATTAAAATTGGATTTTAGATACTCGATGTGGTACATAAATATACATACTGGTGTGCAGAATCTGCTGATAAGCAGGATACTGACTTCAGTTGAGATATATCTGTGAGTCGGAAACGGGACAACAGTCGCTGTTTTAACCGTAGAAACCTAATAAGTTTAGGAATTACCCTTCGAGTATGTACTTAAATTAGGAAACTGTTAGAATGTAACTAGTTTGACTAGAAACATTATCTCTATATCAGGGTTTAACCCGTTGCGGGTATACCTTTATATTCTAGAACACTAAAGTGTTTTATTTTATAAAGATGATATTGAAATAAACACATTAGATGTAAATAACAGTATTTATATTTTGAATATAAATAAATCTCAAACATATAACAGAACAAACAAATAACTCAAACTGATTTAATCAGATGAGACTTATTTGTGGCATTGTTGTCTGGGACACAATTAACAAGACTCGTATATCCACACTTTTGAAGAGTGGATACTAGGACGGTTTTGATTATATTCAAATAATGTCTACGAATCTAGTTTATTAGGCAAAATGCCTAAAATACTTTTTACTTGGTAAAAGTGCAAATGCCACCGATCTGTTAGCCCTCGTTCATAGTGACGTAAGTGGGCCCATGTCTAGCTAGGCTAGAGGTGGATATGAATACTTCGAAACCTCTACAAATGTGGCATCGCGTTATGGTTATGTGTTTCTTTTAAACACGAATCGAAAACTTTTGATAAGATCAAAGAGTTTCGACACGAAGTAGACAGACAGATCAGCTAAAGTATTAAAACATCATGATTAGACCATGATGGAAAATACTTAAGAAATATGTTTCTCGAATATATGAAAGAGTATAGTATTCTTTCATGATGGACTCTTCACGGAATACCTCAATTAAACGGTGTGTCCGAACTGAGAAACCGAACCTTGTTGGACATAGTAAGGTTAATCATGAGTCGCTCTGAGCTACCATTTTCCTTTTAGGGATACGCATTAAACAGTGCAATACTTATTTTGAATAAGGTTCCATGAAAATCTGTTTGACAGACTTCATATTAGATATGAACAGGAAAGAAACAGGGTTTTCACATTCCTGAAGATTTGGGAATGCTAGGCATATGTTTGGATGATACCAAACTAGAACCCAAATCGGATAAGTGCCTAATTTGTGGGTTATCCTAGGGGAACCAAAATATAGTACTTATATAACTCAAATGAGAACAATTTAATTGTTGCTCACCATGCGGTTTTCCTAAGAGGAATACCGATATGCAGTGGTAAGTGGGAGGAAAGTAAAACTCGATGAAAATCGGAGTAATATTATTCCAGGCACCGATTCCTTAATGGAACACAAATAGTTCATCAAGGATGAAACTATACCAATAATCTTCGAATACATAAGAACCGCGCAAGTTGGAGAGAGTCAGAAAATAACCTGGGAGGTATGGGTTTCTGATCTCACCTCGTAAATATGTCAATCTTATTGAGGAATACGAATTTACTACGTATGAGGAAGTGATACAAGGTATCGACTCCATATTATGGCAAAGTGCCATGAAGTCCGAAATGAATTCCATGTATACCAACCAAGTTTAGACACTGGTTTTTGTACCCGAAGACATTGTGCCTATTGGTACTATATAAGTCTTCAAGGAAGACATACATGGAAGACAACATACCAACGTAATTAGTTGGGCTTGTAGCGAAAAGGTATCGTTATCAACATTGTGTCGATTACGACGAAACCTTTTACTCGTTGCCATGGTTAAATCCATTTGGATAATGCTTGCCAATGCTGCATGTTTCATTTATGAAATATGTCAGCTGAACGTCAAAATCGCTTTCCTTATATGGAAACCTTTTGGATGATGTTTACAACATCCTGACGGTTTTGTCGTACCAAAACGAGCAAACAAGGTTTGGAAGTTAATTCGATCCATTTATGGATTGAAGCAAATATTACGTTCTTGGAATTATCATTTTGATGTAATCATAATGGTATATGATTTAATTCAAAATGAAAATGATTCTTGTGTATATATGGAGGTTAGTGGGAGCGCACTGATAGTGATTGTCCTAAAAATGATGATATGTCATTTCTTGGAAATGATATTCCCATAATACAGTCGGTGAAAGCTTGGCTTTCATGAAAATTCTCCGTAGAATTCTTGGGAGAGACAACCTTTATTCTAGGAATAAGGATCTACTAGGATAGATCTAAAAGTTGTTGGCACTCTCCGAGAACTCGTACATTGAAATATATGTACGTGACCTGGTGTCTCATATGCTTTGAGCATATGGAGTCACAATCAGGCCAATCCAAGTGATAGTCACTGGATTGATGTTAAGAACATTCTTAAGTATCTTAGATGAACTAAGGATGCTTTCTTAAGCTATGGAGAATGAGAACTTGAAGTGACTGGGTTCACTGCTGCAAGTTTCCTAACCGATAAAAACGACTATAAGTCGTAATAAAGGTACTACATCGTTTGAATAACGGAACAGTGAGCTGGAAATCTTCCAAGTAAGATACTGTTCCGAATAAACAACAAAAGCGGAATATTGCTGCAACTGAGGCAGCAATAGAAGCCTTTTGGATTGATAATAATCCTAATCAGATTAGGAGTAATTATGTTAGCAGCTGAGCTAGGCTACAACACATTCTAAAGAATTAATAGGTCTCATCAACGATCCATATATATACTTCAGATATTCATCTGATTCGTTCGGATCATACATCGTGGCGATGTAGTGATCGAATAAATCGCATCAGATGATAACACTGCAAATCCACTGACGAAAGAATTTACTCAGCAGAAGTTTGAGCGAACCGTATATAGTTCGGGTGTAGGACACTTGAGTGATTGGCTATAGTCCAAGTGGGAGATTGTTGGACAATTATGACCCATAGCATCACTATTTGTACAGATCATGGTGTTGTTGTACAAATTAACTATGTGACAAAGGAAATTGCTATTTCATCATTTGTAATTAGATTACCAAGATATATAAATGATAAAAGGTCCTTATGATTAGTTCCGGATTGAGATGATATGAGACAGTATCAATCCACGAAGGTTTAATCATTAAATATCCCTAGTCGTAGTATTATCGAGATTAGACATCGATAATGCGGAATAGACTAGTATTACACTTGTGTGCGTTATGGGAGCATAAAAGCATAGTTCTCATATATTTGGGTATTGGATACTCATGCAAGTGTAATAGGAGGTTGTGTTTACCGATGGTATGGAAACAGCTTCGCTATAGATAGACCCCTCGGAATTCCATTGGTAGTATGACTATGTGTCTATGGAAGTGTGAATCAGGGTAGGTGTATTTGGTCTTAACTTGAGACTTGCACCGCTAATACTTGAGACAATCAATATACTTTGGTTTTGGTCGTCCAGGGCTTTAACAGGTTCTGTGTACGCCTCTTCTGGGTATATTGAGAATCGTAGTGTATTGGGTGTGATGTCAAGACGGAAGTATCACTCCAGTCATAGTGGAGATGATGATCACGTAGGATACAAAACTGGTGCTCTTATGTACTGCAGTCATCGGGATAATATGACTAGGTCATGATTATCCGATTAAAGAGACTAGTTACCAGAGATCTGATATGTGCTTCGTACGGGGCAGACACAATTCCAGCCCCAAGCCTAGCACATGACATCTGATGTTGGATCGCAATACGCAATACTATGTATACTACGCCTGATAAAGATTACATATTCCTTTAAGAATATTTCTGGAGAATTGGGTAGGCACGGTGCTTTGCTAGAAGCCAACCATGTCTTGTAAATCGGTAAAAGCGTAGTCCTAGGTACGTACGTGTTCGGATAGTCAGACGACCGGATTTACTGCCAACATATCCGGGGATCTCATGGGTCGCTTCCTGAAGATTCACCGATGACGTATGACTCGCACATAATTAATCTGGGATTAATTAGATGAGAGAGAAAATTAATCTAGGATTAATCATGGAGATATTTTATCTGGGATAAAATAAAATAATATATTCGATATATTATACGAAATTAGATTTCGGCGCGGAAATAAAATTAGATTTTAATTCGGGCGAACGAGTTAATTTAGAATTAATTCCCTACCGACGTGAATAGTAATTTTACTAGGCACAATTATTTAATTAAATTTGATTTAATTACGTCGCAATGGAAAATTTGTTAATTCGGAATTAGCGAACCCGAGCCCGGGAGTGTTTGCGGGCCCACTCTTATTTCAAATTCAAATGCGGCCCACAAGTCACATAAAGCGTCACATCATTAGTCATTCAAGTGATGGATGTATTGTCACTTTGAGTGATGTGATGTTAGTCACTTGTGATTGATGGGGGTTGTTGGAAGGCTTAAATGCCATGTACCTTTTTTGGATTTAAAAATTCAAATTTTGGTATATCATTTAATTGATTTTATCAATCAAACAAACCAACACAACTTCTCTTCCTCTCTCTCCCTCTCACGGCCAAGGGCCAAATTTCTCTCATTTTCTTCCAAAATGCCGAGAACAAGAAAAAGAAATAAGGAAGATTTGTGGCAAATCTTTCCAATGCTAGCACATAAAGAGTCATCCAAAGGTGATAGGGAAACAAACCCTTGAGCATGGAATCCATTCCCAAGCTTGGAGCTTGTCCGAAAATCTTGGAGCACAAAGAGAAGCCATGGCTGAAAGTCACAAGGATGGAGCGAGGAAAATTTTTATTGTTCCTCGCATCGTAAATGTCACAACCCCCTCCCTAGGGCGGGCCCAACCCTAGAAAGAGGTCCGCGATCAACTTCAGCTCGAGCAAACTATATGTCAAACCCACCATTTGATTTCACACAATAATACATCATAAATTTCAAATACATGGAATATGCATCAAAAACATGGTTTACAACACGTCTTCATAATATACAAGTGACGACTCAAATGTCTGGACCAACCCGAAAATACAACTGTGGCACGTGGATCCAAATCTGGTACTGCTCCTACTGTGCTCGCGAATTACCTGGAATGTTTGGGGGAAAAGGGGAGTGAGCTTAAAAAGCTCAGCAAGTAAACACTCATTCTCTCAACATGACCTCACCAACAAAATAGGAATATATATATATATATATATATAATATATATGGTAATTAATATATGAAAATATCCGTTCAGATATATAACAGCTATCTTAGGCAGAACATACTCACAACAACACATCTCATCTCATTTCATCCATCAACTCATCTCAAAATCACATAATACTCAATATTTCAATTTATATCTCAAATTAGTATTCACCATTATGTTCTCATGCTATCGATTACTCAATCAATTTCCAACAAACATATATAAATATATTTGTATATATATATATATTTATATTATAATACAATATATGAAAATAACATATATTATAATATCATCACAACAATCATCCCACAACAATACAAACATCCATCAAACATGGTTGCTAATCCGGGTTTAGTATAACAGAGGATTGAAACCAATGGGAGAGTCCTCAATGACAAATCCCAAGGTTTCCAACCATATCAACTCGTAAAATATTAGTGAAATATAATCAATGGGGGAGTCCCCGTATACCCCCAAATCAAAACCAATGGAAGAGTCCTCAATGACAGCTCCCAAGGTTTTCTATCATCTCATATCATCTGATGTATCATCACATCTCATCTCAAATCCGACCACTATTATACAAAACCCGGCAGCATAACACAACAGCACACATCATCAAACACAATCACATCTCACATCCAATCCATCAATCTCGTCTCAATAATCATGATTTCATATTTATCATGCTTTCAATATCTCAATATTATATCTCAACAAAATATATTTATATAAATATATATATATATATATTAATATACCATTATATTTATATATATACCGACTCTCACTACAACCATCAATCATCAAACAATATGTTAAGAGAATCACCACAGAGTGTACTTACCTCTATCCATACAAAAGCCCTTAATATATCTATCTCCTCGCTAAGAATCGTGCTCCAACAATCTCCAAACCTCTCAAGAAAGATCCACTGGTCAGTAACATCTCAAGGATCACAGCGAAGAACGACTTCGGAACTTGCTGATACTCTTAACGAGACAAGCGGGCCCCACAATGAAAATCGGGCCCCACAACCAAAAAACGGACCCACAACCAGATACTTTTAACGATGGATATATATACCAAAACTCTCGTATAATCAAGAGCAACAATCTGATACGTTCGGATCGCCGATCCAACGGTCGGATCTCAACTTCCAGTACAAATCCCGAATTACCGGTAGTTATAAAATGGAAAACAACCCAAACGATGTCGGATCCGGAAGTGACCACCGGCGTTGGAAAGATCTCGGCCTGAAAAGTACCCACTCGCCGGAGGTGGCGTCAGAAGTGATCGAAGATGGCCGAAAAATACAGAAACGACGGCGACGAGTCGCTCCCTTCCGACGGAGCGTGGCGGCGCGTCCGGCGTCCTATGGCGTCGATCTCAGCGGATCTGGAAAGCTGACGACGGCAGCTTTCTGGCGGACCAGCGCGTGGCGGCAGAAGGTCGACGGTGAAGCGGCGGCGGCGGTTTAAAGATTAAGTTGAGAGAGAGAGTATTTGGGAGAAAATAAGGAAAGAGAAAGAAAAAAAAATGGAAGAGAAAGAAATGCTGAAAAAAAATGTGTCACGGCCCCTTAAAAAAAGTTTTTTTTTTTGTCACGTAGTATTACAATCTACCCACCTTACAAAAATTTCGTCCCCGAAATTTCTAAAACCTCAAATAGTTCTTGAATTTCTCCTTCAAATCCTGTTCCACTCCCAAGTCGCATCCTGAATGTGATGATTAGTCCACAAAACCTTTACAAGAGAAATACATCTGGATCTCAACTCTCGAATCTGTTGATCTATGATCTCCGCGGTCTGATCTTCGTATGTCAAGCTCTTGCTCAGGCCCAACGGTTAACTTTCTAAAATGTGACAATAGTCTGGTACAAACTTCGTTAGAACGAATATACGAATCACTTTATGAATCTATTTCTAATTCCGATGGTAATGCTTGACGATACGTCATTTTTCCATCTCTCTTCAAAATCTCAACAGAACCATTACAGCTCGAAGAAGACGTTCTCTTCCTACCAAACCTCAATGCTCCCTCCCAATAAGAAATTTTCAAGAATACTGTATCCCCAATTTGGTACTCGAGATCATACCTCATACTGTTTACAAAACTCTTTTCTCGATTCTACTCAACCAACAGTCTCGCTCGGATCAACATGATCCTCAGATGTCATATCTACCAAGTTTGAGCCAAGAATCTGTCCATCTCCAACCTCGCCCCAACAAACAAAAGTCTTAAATCGCCTCTCTCGTAAAGCCTCAAATGGAGTCATGCCAATTCTAGTCAAAAAGCTATAGTTATAGGCGAACTCGATCAAATGCAAATGTTCACCCCAAACTCCCATTTATATCAAAACACACAATCTCAACAAATCTTCTAACGTCTGAATAATCCGCTCTGACTGGCTGTCAGTTTGAGGATGGAATAAGGTGTTCGTAGAAATCTTTGATCCGATAGTCTTCCAGAAACTCTCCCGAAAATGAGAAGTAAATCCGACAACTCTATCCGATACAATCGATAAGGGTACACCATGTAACCGCACAATCTGCTCCACATACAGTTCTGCTAGTCTCTATGGTCTCCATGTAACTCGAATCGGTAGGAAATGAGCAAACCTAGACAATCGATCCACTACTACACAAATTGCATCATAACCAAACCGTGTCCTCGATAGTCGTACCACAAAATCCATCACGATAGTTTCCCATGGCCACTCAGGTCTAGTTGAAGACTGGAGTAATCCAACTGGTTATTGATGCTCTCCTATATCCTACTGACAAACTAAGAACCGAGATATAAACACTTAAATCTCTCTCTTCATTCCCAACCTTCAATAAGTCTTCTTTAGATTTTTATACATCTTAGTGCTCTCAAATTTCATATAATAATGATTATCGTGTGTCTCATCCAAGATCTCCCACTTGAGCTTTCTAGTATATGGTATCACGACTTTATCATTAATAATTATACATTCTCTGAACTCAATCTGAAAGTAGTAATCTCATTCATTCCAATATATGTTCTCCCTTTTCCACATTGGTTAAATCGCTTGTGCTATAATAAATCTATCTAACAGTGTGTCGAACCTTCATATTGACTAGAATGCTCCCACTATCGAACATTCCAAAAGTCAAACTTACCAATGTCATCTCCTCAAAAATTCTCTGTCTAACTCTCAAAAATTAATCACATTCTTCCTACTCGGTGTATCAGTAACTTCATTGACCTTTCAAGAATGATAATCAATAGTACAATCATAGTCAGTTAGAAACTCTATCCAACATGTCTATCTCCAAAATTCAGATGTTTCTCAGTGGAAAATATTTCAAACTCTAACGATCATTATACATCTCACACTCACCATCAAATGAATAATGCCCCCAATTATTATTATTCTAACCTGTACCGCAACTTACAAACCAGCTATCTTGTCTCCAAAAGAAAAGGGCTCCACCAAGGGTCCTACTCAAACAACATATGTAAAGAGCTTTTGGAAGTTTACGCATAATCCATCATCTTAAGATTCCCACTACTAAAAAGAGGATTTGCAGGTCCCTCACATTTCTGCTTTACCTCTTATCATCGCGATAATTATTATCCTTACCAATTATGCATGAATACTGTGAAAGTATCTAATCATTGAGAATTATAGATATCTCTTCCTATAAAGAGATGCATGAGTTCTTAAGGAATTACTCAAAACTTCTTTAATGGCATCCTCATCTGCCAATCCTAACTCATGTTCAAGATCCGTTAGAGCTAAGGTGATATACCAAAAGCTTTGTAAATGGCCAGTCACAGATCGAGCAGTTATAGACTCCAAATATGTTCGAGATCTTTGGAGAGATATTTACAAATGTCTCAATGAAGCTCCATCCGCTCTTTTGCCCAAAGAGATTGCAATGGATATCGTGGCAAGAGTTCCTACAAACTTCTTGAGATGGTGTTACATTCTTAGAACCATTTTGAATGGAAAAATAGATGGTTTAATCCAATATAAAAATAATTCTGCGATTGTTCACTGTGGATATCACAGATTCCATTCCACAGTTTTCATCAACAGTCATGATTTCTTCAATCATTGCCAGTGGAGTATCGGCACCTTGTTTGATCTCGGTTTCCTAAATGGATTTATTCTTGGACCAAGTCCAATCCATCCCAACTATCCTGGTATCTTAGAAGCCAGCCTTAGTGAACTTCCTCCATTTGTCAGTAATATTTTACATCGATAGTATAAACGACACAAAAGTATTACCGTCTGGATCGAAACCATTACTCCAGAATGGTCGGATGATTATTCGCTCGTTTACCACCCAATTCATCTTATAAGAATCATACCATCTCGTCAACTCACTAATTGGAGACTCATTAGTTGGCCATCTAGACCGAAGCTTAGAGCTTACTATGGATACGATGATATTTTCCCAGAAGATATTACTTTCCACCATTCATGTGATCTTAGAGCTCTCTCTGCAGACTCAATCTGTCGAAGTCTAGAAAGTAATACCAATGATAAAGACTGGCAACTCTTCACTACTATCGAAGAGTCATATAGAAGTATCGTTCAGGGCTACAACAAAATCAAGTTTCCTGACAGTCTCGAAATCCAAATCATCGACGGCCTCATTCCTATGTCTCTACGTGCGAAACGTCATTGGGAAGATTATCAATTCGAAGATGATCATGTCCTTGCAACACAACCAAGTTGTTATATTCCATAATGTAATCATAAATATTGTTTAATTAAATATGAGTATCAACAAAGTCTTCTTTCTCAGCTCTCGAACACCAAAGTTCTAATGTCTTCGACCTACTAACTCACAACGATGTTATAACTGCGACAAGAGGTTCATTTTAGGTACAACCATAGAAATCACGTCAGATACAACTACAGGAACAGCGATGTGGGCAACTTGTCAGAACTACTGGATGTATAAGTCTAGAACCATCGATATCATCAACAATCAGCAGAATACCAGATAAGCTATATCAAATTCAAGATCTATCGACTAAGTGTGAGGTCTTTCTATACTATTCCTCGACAATTTTCACGCATCGTCACCCTATCTCTCTCCCACGTTGAGTACCAGTACCACGGCCACGTCCAGACATTTTACTACGGACATAAATCTACCCTTTTTAATACCCTCATCTAATGCAATATGTCTACAGAACCTAAAACCCTAAGCTCTGATACCAAATATGTCACGACCCCCTCCCTAGGGCGGGCCCAACCCTAGAAAGAGGTCTGCGATCAACTTCAGCTCGAGCAAACTATATGTCAAACCCACCATTTGATTTCACACAATAATACATCATAAATTTCAAATACATGGAATATGCATAAAAAATATGGTTTACAACACGTCTTCATAATATACAAGTGACGACTCAAATGTCTGGACCAACCCGAAAATACAACTGTGGCACGTGGATCTAAATCTGGTACTGCTCCTACTGTGCTCGTGAATTACCTGGAATGTTTGGGGGAAGATGGGAGTGAGCTTAAAAAGCTCAGCAAGTAAACACTCATTCTCTCAACATGACCTCACCAACAAAATAGGAATATATATATATATATATATATAATAAATATGGTAATTAATATATGAAAATATCCGTTCAGATATATAACAGCTATCTCAGGCAGAACATACACACCAACAACACATCTCATCTCATTTCATCCATCAACCCATCTCAAAATCACATAATACTCAATATTTCAATTTATATCTCAAATTAGTATTCACCATTATGTTCTCATGCTATCGATTACTCAATCAATTTCCAACAAACATATATAAATATATATATATATATATATATATTTATATTATAATACAATATATGAAAATAACATATATTATAATATCATCACAACAATCATCCCACAACAATACAAACATCCATCAAACATGGTTGCTAATCCGGGTTTACTATAACAGAGGATTGAAACCAATGGGAGAGTCCTCAATGACAAATCCCAAGGTTTCCAACCATATCAACTCGTAAAATGTGAGTGAAATATAATCAATGGGGGAGTCCCCGTATACCCCCAAATCAAAACCAATGGAAGAGTCCTCAATGACAGCTCCCAAGGTTTTCTATCATCTCATATCATCTGATGTATCATCACATCTCATCTCAAATCTGACTACTATTATACAAAACCCGGCAGCATAACACAACAGCACACATCATCAACACAATCACATCTCACATCCAATCCATCAATCTCGTCTCAATAATCATGATTTCATATTTATCATGCTTTCAATATCTCAATATTATATCTCAACAAAATATATTTAATATAATATATATATATATATATATATATATATATAATATACCATTATATTTATATGTATACCGATTCTCACAACAACCATCAATCATCAAACAATATGTTAAGAGAATCACCACAGAGTGTACTTACCTCTATCCATGCAAAAGCCCTTAATATATTTATCTCCTCGCTAAGAATCGTGCTCCAACGATCTCCAAACCTCTCAAAGAAAGATCCACTGGTCAGCAACATCTCAAGGATCACAGCGAAGAACGGCTTCGGAACTTGCTGATACTCTTAAAGCGACAAGCGGGCCCCACAATGAAAATCGGGCCCCACTACCAAAAAGCGGGCCCCACAACCAGATACTTTAACGGTGGATATATATACCAAAACGCTCGTATAATCGAGAGCAATAATCTGATACGTTTGGATCGCCGATCCAACGGTCGGATCTCAACTTCCAGTACAAATCCCGAATTACCGGTAGTTATAAATTGGAAAACAGCCCAAACGATGTCGGATCCGGAAGTGACCACCGGCGTTGGAAAGATCTCGGCCTGAAAAGTACCCACTCACCGGAGGTGGCGTCAGAAGTGATCAGAGATGGCCGGAAAATGCAGAAACGACGGCGACGAGTCGCTCCCTTCCGACGGAGCGTGGTGGCGCGTCCGGCGTCCTATGGCGTCGATCTCGGTGGATCTGGAAAGCTGACGACGGAAGCTTTCTGGCGGACCGGTGAGTGGCGGCAGAAGGTCGACGGTGAAGCGGCCGCGGCGGTTTAAAGATTAAGTTGAGAGAGAGATTATTTGGGAGAAAAGAAGGAAAGAGAAAGAAAGAAAAATGGAAGAGAAAGAAATGATGAAAAAAAATGTGTCACGGCATCTTAAAAAAAGGTTTTTTTTTTTTTTTGTCACGTAGTATTACAGCAAAAGCCGATCAAAGTGAGTATTCCACAACTTAACTTTGTTGTATTCACACATGTTTTACGCTTAAATCGATCTTGGTTTGACCTTAGAAACCCAACACTTTCAATTAATTCTTAAGGCATGGGCTTTGGCAATTATGGGTCAAACCCAAGATGCCAACGCCCAATTAGGAATCTCCTTATGCCAAGAATCAATCTAGGCCCATTAGGCCCAATTAAAATTTTAATGGCCCAATTAGCATATTTGGACTTTATGGAAATGGTTTTAGGCCTAATTGGATCCAACCAATTATCCTAAACCAAACTTGGCCCAACCAATCCCATTAAGCCCAAATACAATAATTAAATTAATATCATTCCAAATTACATATTAATCTAATTCAAGTGTAATTAACACAATTAATTAACTAACCTAATGTTTCCAAAACATTTAATTAATCCAATTAATTATGCTCTTTAATTCCAATTCATGTCCAACATAAATTGAAGCAAAATCGATTCCAAAACATGCTTCATACTCACGGTTTTGGCAAGGAAATTATCACACAATTTGATTTCAATCCAATTAAATCAACATCTATCATACATTTCATGCCCATTAACATATCCAATTGCTAATTTTCAAAAAATCACCATGAGCAACCTAGGGGTAATTTTCGGTCATGCTTAGGATTTGAGGATTTTTGATCTAAGCAATATTTCATAAATCCAACAATGCACAAATCCAATTAAATATATAAACACAACCAAATCATCAATTTAGGCATTTCATGCTCTAATCACAAAAATCCCAAATTAAAGTTTAGAACCGTAGATTTCCAAATCAAACTTAGATTGCTCTGATACCATTGTTAGTGTTCCTAGAACATGCAAAGATCGTATAAGAGTTATTCGTGAGTGAATTATCAAGAGAGTTGCGGAAAATACTCACATTGATCAGATTAGTTCAAAACTTTTTCCATGTATTTGATGCTTCCAAGCCTTCTTTAAGTGTTCCAAACTCATGGGTGAGTTTCCCTATCACCTTGATTCACTCCTTTAAGTGCTAGCTTGAACAAAAATTGAAAGAAAAATTTCTTCTACAAGAAGAACAAGAATCGGCAATATGGGTTTTGGAGGAGAGAATGAATAGTTCTTTTTAGTTTCCAAAACTTGTAAAGTGTGTTGACTTCCAAAAGTTGTGTTGAGTAATTAAAGTCTAACCATTAATATTTCCAACTACTTCCATCACCTTGTGACATGTGATGTAAGTTTTGGGTCCCACCCAATTTGAATTCAAAATTCAAGTTGGTTCACACAACACACTTTGGGCCCGATTTCGTTTAATCCGATTAAACAAATTTTCCGTCGCGATGTAATTAAATCTAATTTAATTAAATAAAAATGTGTTGCAAAATTATTATGAAAGTCGCTTACGAATTAATTCTAAAATAATTTGTTCGCTTGAATTAAAATCTAACTTTAATTCCGCTATGAAATCTAATTTCATTTAATATATCTAATATATTATTTTAGCCCAATTAAATAGTAAAATCCAATTTAACTATTAAATTTACTTTACCGATTAATTCCAAATTAATCGCGCTCTCTCTTCTCGAAGAATTTAATCCCAGATAAATTCTCGTCGCAATTAATCCCAGATTAATTCTTTCTCTTTTAATTAATCCCAGATTAATTCATTGCAGAAATTAATCCCAGATTAATTTTCTCTTTCATAATTAATCCTAGATTAATTTTATGTTCAAGTCAAATCTCAACGGTGAATCTTCGGGAAGCGACCCAAGAGATCCCTGGATATGTTGGCAGTAAATACGGCCATCGGAGTATCGGAATACGTGCGTACCCAGTACCACGTTTTTACCAATTTACAAGACATGTTGGCTTCTAGCAAAGCACCGTGCCTACCTAATTCTCCAGAAATATTATGTAAAGGAATATCTAATCTTTGTTAGGCGTAGTATACGTGGTATTGTGTATTACGATCCAGTATCGATATCACATGCTAGGCCTAGGGCTGGAATTGTGTCTGCCCCGTACGAAGCATATATCGGATCTATGGTAACTAGTCTCTATAATCGGATAATCATGACCTAGTCATATTATCCTGATGACTGCAGTACTAAAGAGTACTAGTTCCGTATCCTGCGTGATCATCATCTCCATATGACTAAAGTGATACTTCCATCTTGACATAACATCCAATACACTACGATTCTCAGTATACCCAGAAGAGGCGTACACATAACCTGTTAAAGCCTCGGACGACCAAAACCAAAGTATACTGATTGTCGCAAGTATTAGCGATGCAAGTCTCAGGTTAAGACCAAATATACCTACCTTGATTCAGATTCCCATAGACACATAGTCATACTACCAATGGGATTCCGAGGGGTCTATCTAGAGCGAAGCTGTTTTCGTACCATCGGTAAACAGAAACTCCTATTACTCTTGCATGAGTATCCAATACCCAAATATATGAGAACTATGCCATTATGCCTCCATAATGCGCAAAAGTGCAATACTAGTCTATTCCTCATTATCGATGTCCAGTCTCGATAATACTACGACTAGGGATATTTGGGTGAATTAGATTTAAAGAAGAAAGGGCAGAATCCTGGAAAACTGCTTCACGTCGTGACGTAAAAGAGATGTGTAATTGAAAAATAAATGCACGTTTCCGGTCGTTGCGCACGCAAGGAGTTACGTTGCGACGCGTGGCACAGAATTTCCCAGAAATATTTTTAAACCACCCAAATTCCTCCCTAGCGTGTTAGAGACCACCCTTAGGGTCTCGTATCAGTTCGTATGCATACCTTACATCGAGATATAAGCACGATAAGCCTTATAGATAATATATGTTGATGTATCATTCAGTTTAGCCAAGTTCCGATATTCATTTTTAACTTATATACTAATCAAGATTCCGATCATAGATTATCCATAGGAACTACGATCTTCTTCGATGAGGGGACTCAGTGTCATCCAAATTCCAAAATCAGTGAGTGGACACTATCTTTTTCTAAGCCGATTTTCATTATGCTATTTTTCATATAAGACTTACTTTTCTCGCTTTTAGGGCGTTAGCCAATTTCTTTATGAGTTATATTTTATTTAAGCATACTTTTGAGAAAGTTTTAGAAGGGAAATATTTTTGAAACATGAGTTTTGCTTTTTTCAGGGCATGTGGGAAGAAACCCACCCCAGTATGTAACTTGATACATTTTGGAATTGACGGACAGAGAACATGTGCACATGTAGAGGACTGGGGGGATGGCGATACGTAACGCCCTCAGATCCTAGTTCAAGGCTAGAGGACGGTGATATGTAACGCCCCTAAACCCTAATTTCAGGGTCAGGTAGTAGCGTGGATCAGCCCTACCTGCTCTCGTTCAGTGGCTTGGGGGACGGCGATACGTAACACCCCAAGACCACCAGTTTCAGAGATAGGAATGACATGCTTTGGGGGACGGCGATACGTAACGCCCTAAAGTCATGGTTTTGCATTCCTGGCTCCAAAAAGGCGTATGGGGGGACGGCGATATGTAACGCCATCACACATCAAGTTTTTCAGATACAGATCAGTTTTCAGATATCAGATTTCCAGAAACTGTTTTCAAAGATCAGATTTGAGAAACAGTTTTTAGAAAGCAGATTTCAGGAAGAGAAGTTTTATAAAAGAGATTTCAAGCGAAGTTTTCAGAAAAAGAGTTTCATATAAGTTACTTCTGAAGTTTTGGTTTTAGAACCAAATGCTTTTATATCATTTTTTTTCAGTTTTGCGTCCACTCACTTAGATCGTACGACGATCTAACCCCCCCACTCTCAGTTTTCTGTGGTTGCAGGTATTCTCAGAGGACAAGCTCGGGAGGATGGATACTGATGTAGTCACTATGGTTGGAGTCCACTAATATGAGTCAGAGATAAAGTGATAGTCCAGTCAGTGTCAAATAAAAGTCATGTATGAGTATTTGGATTATGTATAGTCATTGTAAGAAAACAGGTGTTAATAAGTATACAGTTATTAAATATGGATTTATTTTCTATATTGTTGAGTATTGGGCTTTGGTTCCAATATTAGGATTCTGATTGAGAAATGAACAAACAGTGTAGTTTATAGTCAAAATGACAGAGGCTCAGGGAATAGTGAGGCCTATTCCTTACCGGTAGCATCTACCAGATCAGGGATGTTACAAAGATGGTATCAGAGGATGGTCTAGGGAGTTAGTGACTACAGTGGGTAAAGTGATGGGGTCTCCTATATGCAGTATGTCCGGGATACCCGTATACGAGGCACTACTTTTCCAGTATCTGATTTTCGAGTATGTCCTCAAAGTTCTATATACAAGTTAGTAAGCTTTCCCAAATTATTCGAATAGTATTCCTTACGAAAATAACTATACTCTAGACTCATGTTAAGAATTCTCTTGAAGTTATTCTGACCTACTACCAGATGTACAGACGAGATATGAAACCCTAAGAAAATCTACCCAAAGAGTGGGAAGAAAAAGCTATAAGAATTAAGGATGTATGCGTAGTTAGTTAACCAACTGGAGATGAGAAAAGTAATGAGACAGTGAAGTTCAAAGGATACCTACTCAGGAAAGTAGGGAGAGAAAGATAAAGCTAGAAAGGAAAGTACGAAGGGATAGATAGATGATCAAAAGAACATGTAGAAGAGGTTCACGCAATCGGAGTTAATAAGAGATAAATAAGCAGAAACATATAAATAAGGATGTATTAAAACCTATAGTAGTAAGAAGGATGAAAGGATGCTAAAGTAACCAGATTTAAGAAGAGGCAGAGATACATAATCTATAGTAGTAAAGAGAATAAAAAGAGCCCAAGCAAGTATTAAAGTGCTTAGTAGACGTAAGATTTCTTCCCTCCTCAGAAATTTCTTCCAAATATATCTAAGAGCCTCAAGTGCCTTATATAGACAGCGAATTTCCCAAACGACGAGGAATAGACAGAAGGATAAAAGGAGCAAGAGATAAATATTAGCCTAGGGGGTTCCCACACATGAGAGATGCTAAAAAGATCTAGAGAACTCCAGATTTCCAGACCCAAACCCAGTCCCACAAGCAGGCAAATAAAGGTCATAAACAAAAATGATTAGTTAACTTATCTCAAGCAATCCGATGGAGACAAGATCTAAAGCTATCCAGTTTTTAACCGCTTAGTCATACCAGTTAAGGAAGCCATCCTGACAGAGCCTACCTCATACATAAATTACATGAGAAATAGACCCTACCAGGGCATAAAGTATCAGAGCAAGGATATCGAGACCTATCAAGGCATTAGATGTTGCACTAGCTCCATCAGTGTGTGTGTGTGTATATATATATATATATATATGACCGTAAGAAACTCGACGAGAGTTCAGAAATGGAAAGATCTAGGAAGGTAAATTACCCAGAAAAGAATTCAGGAAGTCTCAAAAAGTATAACCCAAAAAGCTAGACACATCAGCACAAGGCCTACAATACTATTATGAGTTCACGAGATAGACAAATGCCGTAGAACCCACAGATAAGACCAAGTCAGTAGAAATTTGTAGAAGAATATAAAAATAGACCAGTGAAGTTGGAAATATGTAGGAGTGATAAGAGTACCAGCATGGACAATAGAACAGAGTGTCATAGCTGTGATTATAGCAAGAGAAGAGAGCAGAAAATCTAAAAAGTAGTCAGAAGAACGAACCATTATTGGCCTCAGTGGCATGGCGTAGAGCCAAAGAGATAGGATCTGAAAACAGTAAGAAGGAAAAACGGAAGTGTCAAGAAGATCTAGTACGTATAGAGACGTGAGTAATGTAGCTTGGAGATAACAATAATGAGTGAAGACTCTAACCAAGCCAGAGAGCATATGCCCACCCCAACTTAAAGCCCAGTAAAGATGAGAACCATAAAGTATAACAATGGATAGATTAAATGAATCACATGATGGCTAGAAAACCAGATCGATGATAGAATAATGTTGGTTTCTATGATAGTCCCAAGATCATAATGAACAAAGAAATGCGAATGAATGGCGAAGAAATATGGCGAAAACATACTTACAACGATCAGATTTGGATTTGTTGATGAACGAAATTTTTTCCTTCCAAGCAGTCCAAGATTCGGCCAAGGCAATCCACAATGCTCCAAGCTTTGTTTTTGTCTTTCCAAGCTCTTGAATAGGTTTCCCTAATCACCTTGTATGATCCCTTGAACAAAGGAAGATTTTGCAACAAAATCCTTTGTATATCCTTCAATGAAACTCACGCCAAAATGAATGAAAATGGGAAAGATTTTACTTCACTGGTTTCAGCTATTTTGGAGAGAGAGGAGAGATAATTTTTTTTTTTGGCAAAACCATGTCTTGCAACTGATAGATCCATAGGGACGCGTCTCAAGAGATGTCTCCTTACTTGGCTGTCTCTTCTGGATCAACTTTGTATCTTCGTGATTTTGTCAAATTTTTATTTTGAAAATTCCCGCTTGCACTCGCTTGCTTTGTCTTGAAAAATTCCGTTTTTATTTTTCCTGCAAAACTAACACACAAAATTAAAAAGATCACACAAAATATGAAAACAAATTACAACAAATTGCATGGGTTGCCTCCCTACTAGCGCTAAATTTTTCGTCTTCAGCCAGACGTGACTGAAATTCATCTGTTAAAGAGGTTTCAATGTCGTTTTAGATGTCCGATCAAAAACAATCCCATGAGCGTTGCTTTTGAAGGGTCTCTTCCAACGGTAAGGTGGCAAAAAGAGTTTTGTCCCATTCAGTGCTCGTGCCACCTTTTTGCTCTTTGTTGTTCCAGTGGTTCCTGCAAAGAAAGAAAGAAAATCAGGAGGTCTTTTATGGTGCTTGACTTGGAATGGAAGTTCCATTCTGTCAAGTTTCTGGGTGATATCTTTGATTTGTACTCCCCAAAACAGCAATGTTTCTCCTGAATGCTCTGGATTTTTATTAAGGTCAGACATTTACTCCTTCATTTGCTCTGTTTCTTGCTCCACCTTTTCTTCACAGATGAATTTTAAAATTTTTGTATTTAATTCTTCATCCGTCATCTGTGAAATACATGCTTCAAAATTGTCAACCTGAGGATGTAATGATGTTTCTGACATTAGGTTTTCATCCTCTGATATGACTGGAATGGTGGCTCAGGTAGATCTTCATCAAACATCATGGTAAAGCATGCTCCAAGATCTTCATTTTGAGGATTGAAAGTTTGATCCTCCGTTGTTGGTGCAGTTGGTACAAATAGATCAGCTTTATCCTCGTCAGAATCTGAATAATAAAAGTCAAATTGAGACTTTGCCGGTTCGGGCTCCTGAACTGATACCTCTGGTTGTTGATACTGCTCAGCCTCTTCCTCTGTTGAAGTGTCATTGTGAAATGATTGGTATTTGAAGGCTTCATCAGTGTCATCTGAAACTGGTTCTTGAGGTATGTAGTCCTGGTTTTCTGTGAATTGTCTCATTTGATCTGTCATCATTTGAAGGATTTCTGATTGTCTCTGAATTTGTGCATCTAATTGAGCTTCCCGTTTTACGAGCCAATCTTTCAGCATGTGAATCTTTGATGGTTCTGATTGTTGATGGAAATCATAGGTAGATGGTGGATAAGATGAAAAATGTGGTTCTGTGAAATGTGATGGCTCGTCATACCATGAAGGATCTTGATAGCTCTGCCACCCTAAACGGTATATACATTGATCGCTCAGGTGGTTACCATCACATATCATACATCTCCCCATCTCGTTCTGTTGAGCAAATGTGGTATTGCTTGGTTCGGGCATCCAGTGATAATTGTTGGGCTGGACAACAGGCCTCAGAAAATCGGACTATTGCTCCCAGATGTGGGGTGTATCTTCTTGTAAAGCTCGTAATCTTTCAATCTCCCAGTAGTGTTCCATTTTTTAATCACCTGAAAATACAATAAAGAAATAAAAATTACAGATAAAGATAAAGAAAATTAGATACAAGTAAATTGGATAGCTTCAAAATTAACAACTCAAGAAATATAAGTCCCCGGCAACGGCGCCAAAAACTTGACCGGCGTAAACACACACGTATAACGCAAGCGCACGTATCGTTCAAGTAGTATAAAAATATCGATCCCACGAGGACTTAATTCCTACTGTTGTTATTAATTGTTGAATCTATTTATTTACAAATATCTAATTAAATGGAGAAGAGAATGATTGTTTGATTGGTTGAATGTGTGGTTTTACAAAATAAATAAATAAATAAAAAAAGACAAAAGAAAATACTAAGGAAAATAACAAAAGACACAAAGATCTAGGGTCGTGAATCATTCTAATATCATTTAAAAGATGAAGTGGTTATCTTATGTTTGTGTAATAAATCAGTTTACTAACCTGGAACACTAAATTATGCAAAAGCCCCTGTCGATGGTCAGACGCAAATACCCAGTTTAACCCAATTGAACCATATGTCTATGTCAACCAAATTATCTGGATTCATTAAGTTTAAGTTCCAATTATGGCTACCCCCCACCCGACAAGTATATTCCTATCCTGTAAGGAAATCTATTAAAGGGTTATCTATCCTCAAGGAAGATCGTGGGCTATTAAGTCTAAGGCTGAAACCTAAAATCCCTATGTCTAGTTCATTTTAGATTTACCACATCAATCTTATTGGTGATCAGACAACAAGAAGCATTAAGCTTAAGACTTAATAAGTAAACCTTTAAATTACCCAAACTATAAAATAACCCCTTATAAACCGGTGATATTAGAATTCATCACAACCCCAGATAACTAACACATAACTAGGGCTAGTAACAACTTAAAAGTAAAAGGCATAAAGTAAAAATACTGAAAAGTAAAAGACATAAAGTAAAACTGAAAAGTAAAATAAAATAAAATGCTAAGGTAAAAGGAATTACTTTTACTACTACTAATTTAGATATCTCCCATAAAATAATATATAAACTTGTGATTCTTTCTCCAACCAGCCATATAGGCGGTAACCTGATTAAGTCAATTAAGTCCAACCAGCCATAAAGGCGGAACCAAAATTAAATTACCAACCGACCAATCTGGCGGTATCCTTTATTAGTCAGGTTTAAACCAGATTAAAATGAATTACCAACCGACCAATCTGGCGGTATCCTTTTTAAGTCAATATTTTAAATAGTGAATATATTATTTTTAAGGGAGATTAATCTAAATAGTAACAGTAAAAGAATTACCTTTCACCCTAGCTGGGGAAGTTACCTCCTCATGGTAAATAGTAAAAACTGTAAAAAGTAAAAAGTAAAAATTAAATTACTATTATTACAAAATGTAATTAAAATTATTTACTAAACCAAAAACTAAAAATAAAAAAAAACTAAAAACTAAAGAGTCTAGAGAGAGAAACTCTCTCTTTAGAAGGAATTTAAGAGAGAGGAAGGTACACTGAATTCTGAAATCTCGAGCTCAATTTATAGGCCTCGGTAGGATCCAGCGTCACGACGCCAGGTCCTCAGCGTCGCTACGCCAGATTTGTCGACGTGGCACGCTCTGGTTCGCTGGTTTGAAGATTCTGGATAAGCTGATAAGGTGACACGTGGCAGAGTGGTTGGGCTTCAATTATTGTGACACGTGGCGGCTTCTGATTGGTCGCTGAGATTCTTATCCGCCACGTGTCAGATAAGGATAGGATATCCAATAATTGATGCTGACGTGGCGATGACGTGGCGGTGACGTGGCGACGACGTGGCGACACGTGGGAAAGAGACTGTCGGCACCATAGAATTACGACACGTGTCACTTCCTGATTGGCTGATGATGACGTGGCCGTGAGGTGGCAATGTTGACTTGTTGACTTGCTGACGTGGCTGATGACATGGAATGACACGTGGAACACGTGGTGATGATGACTATCGGCACCGTAGGATGCTGACACGTGGCACGGCGCATGTTAGCAGATCGACTGTGATGGTGACACGTGTCACGGCACATTTTAGCAAAGTCAAACTTTTCTCAGATTCTGATTTGTGGACCCGGCGCACGTTAGCACTGTTCGGCGCATTTTAGACGTCGCGACGCTGACGCTTGGCGTCGCGACGCGCTTAAGACCAAAATATCCCTGTTGACGCATTTTTGTCCGTTTTTGCCCAAAATTGCCTCCAACGCTTTCCAAACTTTATTTATCTACAAAATAACACAAAACATATCAAAACGTTCACAAAACTCGAGAAACTATACAAAATATTAGGTTAAATGAGTGGGAAATAGTGATATAAATACCACTCATCAGTAGCTCAGTGCGACTCATCATAGACCTAACCATGTCCAACAAAGTTCGGTTTCTCCATTTGGACACACCGTTTAACTACGGTGTTCCAGGAGGAGTCCACTATGAAAGAATACCATATTCTTTCAAGTAATCTAGAAACTCATTGCTCAAGTATTCGCCACCACGGTCCGACCGTAATGTCCTTATACTCTTGCCGGTCTGTTTTTCAACTTCGTGTCGAAACTCTTTGAATTTCTCAAAAGTTTCCGACTTGTGTCTCATAAGATACATATAACCATAACGTGATGCATCATCCGTAAAGGTTACGAAGTATTCGTATCCACCTCTAGCCTGGCTAGACATAGGCCCACATACGTCACTATGAACGAGGGCTAACAGTTAAATGGCGCGCTCACCCTTACCGCTAAAAGGTGATTTAGGCATTTTACCTAATAAGCAAGATTCGCAGACGTCATATGAATTTGGATCAAATCCGTCCAAGTACCCACTCTTCAAAAGTGTGGATATGCGAGTCTTGTTTATGTGTCCCAGACGACAGTGCCAAAATATAAGTTTCATCATTATTACTCATTTTGAGCCTTTTGTTTATTGTATTATATGTTCGAGATTGATTTATATTCAAAATATAAAGACCATTATTTGCATCAGCAGTGCAAATTTCTACATCATTTTTATATAAGTAACACCCAGTGTTGCGAAATATAAAAGTATACCCAGATTGGGTTAACATAGATACAGAAATAATATTCCTAGTCAAACTAGGTACATAATAACAGTCATTAAGTTCAATTACATGCCCCGAGGGCAGTTCTAAAAACAAAAGTGCCAACGGCCAAAATGGCGACTGGTGCCCTATTTTCGACGCGTAGATCAATCTCCCATGAGGCCAGTCTCCTGCTAATCCGCAGATCCTGCACATCAGTACATATGTGAGTACCACAACCAGAATCAAAAATCCAAGCATAATTGACTGAGCAGTTTCACAATCATCGCTGTGAGTCTCCCAAAGCTCCAGCTCAAGTAGGGGCTTAGGCCTAATAGGTCTCTGTATAGTATATAGCAGCCTCTCGACTCCAAGGACAATCCTCAGATTCATTTCCCAATCGGCAAAGTTCGTGCCCTTAAAGACATTTTCGCCCATGATAATGTCTCGGATATTTCCCTTTCCTGTCATATTGATTACGATAGTCTAACTATCTAATCAACGATATATGGGTACAGTCTAGATGTTACAAGAAAAATAACATTATAATAGTCCAACTAATAAAATAATTTTGACGAAATAATATGAAAGCGTGTAAAGCTAAGTATCTGAATGAAATTACAAATTCAATACTAGCCTCCCACTATTTTTCGGCGAGCCTCTAACCCTCTGTCGAGTACTCGGGAAACCCAGTTTCCTAGTGGGCTAGGATCCCGTTAAATAACACACAACCTCGACTTTGGCCAACAAGCTGTATGATATTTAAATAGGTAGATCTCGAAGATCAATTGGATCTAATCCAATTCCTAGATCCGGTAGGTGGACATCCAAGTCCGAAACATATGTACAATACATATGCCAATATATCCAATACATTTGCCTAACCTTTTTCCTCTGAATCAACTAAGCCTTGGCTTTGGCACAACAAGCTTAATGATTCCAGTTAAGCGGGACCCTTTACATGGAAAGTTTCGTAATCAATGTCGATGGACAAGAAGTGATCTTGACTTTGGCCAACAAATCACAACTTGGACAAGACACCGATATGGAACAAAACTCTCATGATTCAAACACATCCGTAATTGACATATGTCTTGACTTTGGCCAACAAACCAATGCCAACTTTGGATCTTGAGTAAGAATCACTCAACGGAAGGAAATAACGCTTAATATGTTTTAAGGGTTTTTCACGTAAATTGGAAACCAATTTATTATCTTTGTTAAGGTCTCATCATACACCCTTAAGCATGCTTCTAAAACATTATAAGGCGCGGAAAGTAAATTAATAACGATATGCGGATGGATATTTAACAGATTGTTCCTAGAACAAATCACTTCATTTCTTCTCCCCGGCCAGCACTATTCTACTTCTACCCAATTACATAATACAATAAAAGAAACCTCATTAACATTGAGGGGAATTAGGTGACAAGAGAATACAAAGAAATAATAAAAGAGAAGGCTGGACACGCAGGTCCAATTTATAAATTCCAAATTTACAATAATTTCCAAAATTACCCTTTCCCTTCTAATATCCATCCGATATACGCTATTCATACAACACATCCATATATTCATTCATAGCATGCATTACAACCAATCTAATCCAATTAATTAGTCTTTAATTATGTGACCATCCAATGTTCAAACAACGATTTGATTTTGCACGAGTCCAACTCTGTTTGAGAATAAGTACTCAAAGTACGAATTCTTGAATTATATCGAACTACTCGTTAAATCTAATTTAAGTCGTATTCAATACTAATTCAATTATTTAATTCCAAATTAAATATTTACACTTTTTAATGCGCTTTAACGACTTAGATTCCAAATCTAATCCTATCGGGTCTCAAAGCCCCACTAACATCTAATGTTTGTTTAATTAAAGTCCGATGGGCTTTCAATTGATTTCATGAGGCATGGGCTTTGGTCAATATGGGTCAAACCCAATCACCAAGCCCAATTGAGGAATCACCCTCATATGCCAAAAAACCAATATCAAGCCCATAAGGCCCAATTAAACTTTAAAGCACATTTATTACATTTGGACTTAATGGAATGATTTAGGTCCAATTTGGATCCAATCCAATTGGCCTAAACCAATTTGGCCCAACCATAACCATTATGCCCAAATATAATAATTTCAAGCCCAAATACAAAGTACCCGTTTTGTTTGCTCTATACGGACTATTTTAGATTACTAACTTCAGACTTAAATCCTCTTGTGTTTGACACTCATACACTAATCCTGAAGGCACATAAGTAATCAAGGGTAAACAAGATAATTAATAATATGCGATTTAAATCAAAATAATTTATAACTGAATAATGCATCTTTTATTCAAACAAATAATTCTATTTACAAATTACATAAGCTTTATGGCATATATCCCAATATCACAAAGCTATA
Organism: Zanthoxylum bungeanum; assembly: GCA_019454045.1. Lineage (NCBI taxonomy): Eukaryota > Viridiplantae > Streptophyta > Magnoliopsida > Sapindales > Rutaceae > Zanthoxylum > Zanthoxylum bungeanum. The sequence continues at coordinate 102,348 of SKCR01026456.1, read as the reverse complement.
TCATGGCTTTATAGCTCGCGAGGTCGTACAAAACCCGACAAGATATCCTGCGCCAAATTTACAAAGCATGAATTCATGTGTGAATGATGTACGAGTGCATGCTAATTAAAATGTTAGGTTTTACGCTCATTCAAAATAAAGCGAGATAATGCATTAACTAAGCTCCTATCAGCCCAAGTAGTTGTCGGGACATTTCTAAAGCGATAAACAAGCACTTTACACAACTGAGCTTATCGACGAATCCAAAAATCATAAACATACCCTAACTCCTTAATCACGAAGCATCTAATACATGACTTAGCTATGCTTTAATACGTGTTAAGCTACACTCGGCCAACCCTATAACAAGTCACTTATCGTGATTTTGCTAACAACCCCACATCGACTATAAGTTATTCTAGCATGGAGAATGCTCAAATTACTAGCATTGTCTTTATCACATCTAACATACTCAACATTCATATTTTCGACATCCACCGTTCTCACAAAAACCCAAGGCCACACACACTACAAGTTGCATTTCATTATACATTCTCACCAAAGCACTATCCACATTGTTTATATCATCACCAAATCACAAAATCAAGTTTCTCATCATCCACCATTTTCTGCCAAAGAACCCATTTTCAAATTTAATAATTCCAATCAAACAAATGCTTAATTCATGTCACAAAGTTATTAAAACACAATAATCAAGCTTTTCTTCACTCCCCCTATTCGGCCATGAAAATGTTAGGGTTGATGCTCGGAGTACTAATCTGAATCGTATTTATATCTGATTCATGAATACAAACAATGTCTTTTTCCATAATATTACTTATTTAATGGTATCACCTTTTGTCTTTTATATACATAATCGATCTAATTATGATTAGATATATAATTATGATTATATTGAAACTAAATCTGATTTAGTGATACATGTATATTAGACAAAGACTCTAAGATTTATAATGTAGTGCGCAGTTACAACGTAGTTTGTAATTGATATTGGGAAGCATCACTATAAGTTGTATATCCTTAAATAAAGTTCCAGGTCAAGATTTACTAACACATGTCAGTTTATAAAATCCGCTGAGACCAGTACATGTCGTATATCGTGACTTGGTCCGATGGTTTATCCCAATGAACCATGAGTCTCGAGAGACTCGTATAGATATGTAGGTGTTTATTTGATAAACACTGAACGACTCACTGAAGATTTCCTAATGGATGGTACACCAACATCAATAGGAAACCTCTCGAGTTAAGCGAGCATAGTGGTCCTTCGACTTGAGATACCACAGTGGATATATGAGTTATCCTCCACACTTTGCTGACAGTCACGTCACTGATCTATTTAGATCAGACCTCCGCCTGTTCGATGGGTTTGGACTGATGCTCATGATATCTAGTGCGTATCAAGATAGAATCCGTCAGTCTAGTGTATATCGCATAGGTATCCTACACGTGTTTGCGATGTAGTAAATCCATGTCCATGGTATAACTTCGGAAGTGAGTTCCGAGTGTTATTTAGATATCGTAAATTTGAAAGTCGATTATATTATACCTTAAGGATTTGACGTTCTTATCTATATCCCAGGTATAATATGGACAGCCTGTGACGAATGAATTATACGTATGCGATTACCTCGACTTGCATAGTTTAGCGAGATTATCTGTGGTCGTCATAATTAACGAGTTGGTGAATTATGGACACGAAATTGGATTTCATGACGGATAAACCTAAACTTAGAGAGTCCCACAATATTAAGTGTACTCATTGAGCACTTGGGCAACGCGTTATGAATAATATAGATTATTCATAATACTTCACCAGATTAAATGAGTTAATTCGAATCGTTTAATTGGTTAAACGAAAACACATGCTTTAGGGGATTCTGGTCAATTAATAATTAATGTGTACTTGTATTTGATAAAAAATTTGATTTGATACATATTAATTATTTGTCAAATGAGACTTTGACACATGTCATTAATATATGTATTTGTTATTTAATGTAAATAAAAATACATATATAATAATAATAAAATTAATTAATTATTTAGATATTTAAATGTTAAATATTTGAATAATTAAATGATATTCTTTTTCATAATTGTTATGAAAAATATTTTAATAATTATTGGTTACATGTGGCATGTTTTAATTAAGCTTAAGGTGTGCAAATTTGATTTGCTAACATAAAGCTTGATTTTAATTTAATTGAATTAATTTGGAAATTGACCAAAATACCCTATAAAGTCGGAAATTGCAAGATTTAATGAGAAATTTTTTTCTATTCTTCTTCTAACCTTACCATGGCCGAATAACATCTTCCAAAACTCTCCAAATTTGCTTGATGATTCAAGAAGGAGAATTGAAGAAAATCCAGAAATTAGCTTAAGGATTTAGGAGAATTAAAGGTAATTCTTTATATCCCTAAGTTTATAAAGAATATTTCTTGTTCTTGAGCATCTAGAGACATTCTAGGGTTTCTTCTTTTCTTTAGAATTGGTGTTTTTGATTTGGAAGATGGAATATAAGGCTTGGTGCATGTGTGAAGTTGAATTGAATGATATTATTGTAATATTTATTCAATTTGATCATTTGATGATATATTTCCATTGTAGAGTGTTATGACCACTCTTGTAATGCCTAGAATTTTTATTGGGTGCTTCATTGGTGGTGGCTTGGATTGGTGTTGTGATTAATGTGATTAATGTTAAGAAAATTGGATTAAAGCATGAAATATTGATATTTTTGGTTTCTAGATCAGATCTGAAAAAAAAGGTTCATTGTGATGAACATTATGTCATATAATGTATTGGATGTGTTTTGGGTATTGGAACAATTGCCGGAAATTATTTCGAAGTTGAAATAAGCGAAAAAGGCGAAAAACACCATTACCGGGTGACTTTTGAGCCAACTGGGTGAGAGCTGCCCAAATAGTGAATTGGTCACTGTTCAGGCAGCCCATGAACTGCCCTAGTACTGTTGGGGATGACCTGGGCAGCCCCCATGTGCATTGGGTGGTCAAAAATATGTTTTATGTCATTTTACGGAATATCGTTTTCGTAAAAGTTTCGCGAGATTTCTTAACTATTTATGTCGTTATTTGATATCGAATAAATATGTTTAGGTGAAATATGAATGAATTATTCATATTGGATTTTGAATAATTTATTCGATAATTTTAAAAGTTTTAAAATTACAATTTCACCCGAACCGCGAGCTTTCGCTGCGCATGCGCCAAAACCCCAACAAAATGGTATCAGAGCGGGTCTGATCCTTCATCCATTATATTTTTCATGCTTGATATATGATATATAATCCAATTTTTTTGTTTGCACATGCATATAATTTAGATATTTCTTGACTTTTCGGTTCTACGCTAACGGTAAACGTAACGAAAATTTAATGGTTAAGTTAAGTTATGTTTTCTAAAGTAGAATTGAACAGTTTAGAAATTGATCTAGATTAATTTCTGCATTTGATGTAGAGTAATACTTTCTTGAGGAATATCCCCGCTTAAATAAGGTAGTAGAGTGATATGTATTGGATGCATATTTCTTGGTCCGTCTTGTTAATAAGGTTTTTGGGTATCTTTCTATGGTTGCATCCGAGAAAGTGCCAAAGCAGTTAGGGTGTAGTTGATAGAATTTTATCGATGCCGGATGTATATTTGATACTAGACAAATTCAAGTGAAAGTGGAAATCCTGAACGTGCCAAAGCTGTCAGGACTACATCGGTAGCTTGAGTTTTTCATTGGCAAGTGAAGCCTTGATACGCCTCCTTGTGAACGTGCCAAATTAATCATAAAGAGAAACGGTCAGAACCAAAATCAGGAGTCACAGTGAATGTGATTGACAATGAGTTGTCTACCTAATGAATATACGTAGGCAAGATCGTGTCAAAGATGTGAGTCAAAATATATTCATTGGGTCCACTTCTCACTATGGAATTTGATTTAATTATTGAATTCCCATTTTCCGTTGGAGATTACGGTGTTACGTAAAGTAGTGGGAGACACTGCTAGGTTAAAAATCCATAACTAAAGCAGTGTGTAATATTATGGAAATTGCTGCTTTTGTTTTTCTTTATTCTACATTGTTAATAAAATTAAACTTCTTATCCACTGCATGCATATTATTTGAATATGTTTTCAAACTTCACTTATGGATGCGAATTTCTAGAATATGTTCTAAAATGTAAGTAAACTTGGATATTGTTAGATTAGTCAAAACCATCGGGAACTGTTGTTCAGATTTTCTTGAAAATCAAGATGGTTAGTGACTTAGTTACTAAGTCACGATAAGTGATCTAAATAGATATCTGTTTTAGGATATAATTTTCTAGAGAGAGTAGTTTCTTGTGCAGTAAGAATTGACGTGAATTAGTTCATATCTCGAGATTCTTGACTGGCATTAAGAAAACTCCATTAGATATTTATTTATCTTATATTGACATTTTTTTTGGCTGTAGTGACTTTTAGAAGTCACGTGTTTGACACAGTTTGCTAATCAATTATTTGCAATTGTTGTGAATAATTGAAGGCAAATTATAAAGATAAAGAAATGAGATGTGTATAGTTGTGTGTACAGAATATCGATTCTTACAATACGACAACTATAGATATTTGATACCAGATCTTTCATCTAGTTATTTAAAATATTGTTTAATGATTGTTTTGATATTTGATATCAGAACTTGTGACTATTTGATAGTTACTTGTTCTTTATAAATAATTGTTACATATTTTAATATGACTAGTAGTGTCATTGATGAAAAGATAAACATTAAGAAAATATTCAGTTAACTAAATAACCTAGATCACCGCTTTATGAGATTTTATCACATAAGCATTAGATGCTTATTCCATATGGTTAAGGATGGTCTGATATGAGATCACACCATATATCCTTATCCATTTAATGAATATTGTATTAAGGATGTGATTAAATCTCATTTAACCAATGATCGTCATTGGAACACAGATTTATTAAACTAATACTTTGGAAGTATGTAGTTTAATGAATTATAAATTGCCATGGATAGTTTTCTTTACCTCGTAACTTAGTTAATGAAATGTCATGACTTAGTTACGTATTTCTAAAAGAATACACATTGATCGTCTTGAATAGTTTGAGAACTTTTAATATATTTCTGATGAAACACGGATAGAATATTTTGAATAGTTCAAAGATATTCTATTTGAAGTGATGAAAACTATATTTTAAAATTCATCGTGAGTCTTTAAATTGTTCAAGGATGTTTGATATGATCAAACATATGAATTTATGGTAATTAGTTCTGAAGTTATTTAATGGATGTGATTCTTACCCAATATTGTTCTTCTACGATTCCATCGTGATGGAATTGGTGAGTGGGAGAAGTCGAAACTTATATGATTTGATTCGTTTGATATTGAGTGTTACCGAATTAGTTTCAATACTCTTGGGGATATGCTCCAGTAACACTAATTCATTTTTTTTTAATTAAGGTTCCATTAGTTTCTACAGTTACATATATGATATGTATAAGTAGAAAATTCGAATCTTGAAAAGTTTGAGATTTGAATCTTTCTATTATATAATGGTTATATATTGAAAAGTGCTTGCGCCTCGGAGGTACAAGTAAAAGTTTATCATTTATTCTATTTAGTAGAATATTGTATTCTATTTGATAGAATATCTTTCCTACGATCCCGAGTAATAAAATTATTTTATTACTTGGGGTGTAATATTAGATGTTAACCATTGTAGAAAAGACTTGACTTAGTGAAGTCAAATGTGTGAGTGATAAACTATAAATGGAACTACATAATTAATAAATGAAAACACCCTTAGATAAATTCTGTGTGAGTGATTCTGTTGTTTTCTTATTGAAGAAAATTATCCTATAACTTATAGTGGGAGCGATATTTGATATCGATTTCGGAAATTAGCATTAAACAATAGATCTAAGATTGTTCGTAGCTTACTACGATCAAGTTTTGAACTTGATTGAGCTCTTGTTATGAATCGTTCATAAAATGTGCAAATTATTTGCGCAGCAAAAGCAAAGTGAGCTTGTTAAAGGTTTGACCTTTATAGTATGACAGTGAAAAAAGTTATACTCAGTAATCTATTGTAGATTCTGAAAAAACTTGTCTCTAGTCGCACTAATTGAACAATTAAAGATCTGTTGCTTAATATTGATATTAAACTATGTATTTTGGCTAAAGAATGCAAAGTGGCGTTCCTGAATGATTTCTTCGAATAAGAGATCCATTGTGGTTTCTTTGTTTGAAGAGTTCATTCTAGAATGGCCCTGGAGTTTGTATTCTGCTAAGATCACGGCTTGATATACTAGCTTATAGAGGCTACTATAGACACAGGTAAGCTTTCTGATAATCTGTGTTTTCTAATTTTGATAACAGTCAGATTGTCTAATTTTATCAAAGCATAGAGAATACACATATGATAGTAGGGCAGTAGGAGCATACAAATTTCTTTCTAGTATTATATATCCTAATGACATTATCATTATTAATGTAATAATGAGATGTTTATAAGGTAAAAGGTTTACCTGAGTCTTCTTTTCTCTGTGAATGCGTTGGGAGTAGTCTCTGTTATATTCGATATAAAATTTCATATATGATAAAAAAACTAAGAGACTTGTGAGATACTCCCATTAGTCATGCATTAGATATGATCTAATAAAGGACACAGTAAGACTATCTGTGTGACAGTTAGTATAACTGTTTGACAATTAGTGTGTCTTTTATATATAATATTTATCCTTCGTAAAGGATGATTCCTTAGTCGAAAGAGAAATTGATTAGAATATCTAATCAATCTTATGCATTATAAGATGATGGCATAAAGAATACTATATTATGTACGATTAAAGATATCAATTTAATTGTAATTGTTACGAGTTATTTTGATATGCTGTAGACCATAGGATGTGTCTTGAAACATGTTTTTTTGTTATCTTTGAGATATTAAGAACAAGTTTCTTATTCATGGAGAATATAATACACAACCATTAGGGTCAGATTAGTTTTGAGTCTAATTATGACGTTAGATGGTCCACATCATATAAAGTCAGAAAAGATGCAGTGGGAGTGTCACCGTTGATTCTACTGAATTAGTAGAATTAGTTGTAACTTATGGAGTATTGACTTATGAAGTTGCATAGTGACCTTATAGATTAGAAGTTTTGATATTAATATTGTGTTTGCGGTTGTCTACATAGTATTTTGGATTTGATCTCTAAATACATAGACAACTTTATAGTTATAGCACAATATCGATATCGCATCTGAGTCATACTGATGTAGAACTTGGGTTCTACAAAATATGAATGTTGATGGTTAAGGAAAACGATTGGGTTTGTTGGACAAACTCAATTTGTTAAAGCGGGCTTACTTATTATTGACTACCTTTTGAGTGCTAGGTGAGCTCTTGAGGGCCATGAGTATGTGATACACATTTAGAAGTGTATATGATACCGTGGATTGGCACTAGAGAAAGTGGGAGAAATTGTTAGGGTTTGTGCTCAGAGTGCCAATCCAGATCGTATTTATGTCCGATTCATGAATACGAACAATGTCTTTTTCCATAATATTACTTATTTAATGGTAGCACCTCTTGTCTTTTATATACATATTCAATCTAATTATGATTAGATATCTAATTATGATTAGATTAAAACTAAATCTGATTTAGTGATACATGTATATTAGACAAAGACCCTAGGATTTACAATGTAGTTTGCAGTTACAATGTAGTTTGTAATTGATATTGGGAAGCATCACTATAAGTTGTATATCCTTAAATAAAGTTCCTGGTCAAGATTTACTAACACGGGTCGGTTAGTAAAATCTGCTGAGACCAGTACATGTTGTATATCATGACTTGGTCGGATGATTTATCCCAATGAACCATGAGTCTCGAGAGACTCGTATAGACATTAGGTGTTTATTTGATAAACACTGAATGACTTACTGAAGATTTTCTAATAGATGGTACACCAACATCAATAGGAATCTTCTCGAGTTGAGCGAGCATAGTTGTCATTTGACTTAAGATACCACAGTGGATATAATAGTTATCCTCTACACTTTGATGACAGTCACGTCACCGATCTATTTAGATCAGACCTTCATTTATTTGTTGGGTGTGGACTGATGCTCATGATATCCAGTGTGTATCAAGATAGAATCTGTCAGTCATGTGTACATGGAATAGGTAACCTACACGTGTTTGAGATCTAGTAAATCAAGGTATAACTTCGGAAGCGAGTTCCGGGTGTTATTTAGATATCGTAAATTTGAAAGTCGACTATATTATACCATAAGGATTTGACGTTCTTATCTATATCCCAAGTATAATATGAATAACCTGTGACGGAGGGATTATACGTAAGCAATGACAACAACTTGCATAGTTTAGAGAGATTATATGTGGTCGTCATAATTCATGAGTGGGTGAATTATGGACACGAAATTGGTTTTCGTGACGGATAAACCTAAACTTAGAGAGTCCCATAATATGAAGTGTACTCGTTGAGCACTTGGGCAACGCGTTATGAATAATACAGATTATTCATAATACTTCACTGGATTAAATGAGTTAATTCGAATCGTTTAATTGGTTAAACTAAAACACACGCTTTAGGGGATTTTGGTCAATTAATAATTAATGTGTATTTGTATTTGATACAAAATTTGATTTGATGCATATTAATTAATTTTCAAATGAGACTTTGACACATGCCATTAATATATGTATTTGTTATTTAATGTAAATAAAAATACATATATAATAATAATAAAATTAATTAATTATTTAGATATTTAAATGTTAAATATTTGAATAATTAAATGATATTCTTTTTCATAATTCTTTTGAAAAATATTTAATTATTATTGGTTACATGTTGCATGTTTTAATTAAGCTTAAGGTGTGCAAATTTGATTCGCTAACATAAAGCTTGATTTTAATTTAATTGAATTAAATTGGAAATTGACCAAAATACCCTCCAATGTCGTCATTTGCAAGATTTAAAAAGAAAATTTTTTCTTTTCTTCTTCTAACCTTACCATGGCCGAATAACATCTTATAAAACTCTCCAAATTTGTTTGGTGATTCAAGAAGGAGAAGTGAAGAAAATCAAGAAATTAGCTTAAGGAATTAGGAGAATTAAAGGTAATTCTTTATATCCCTAAGCTTAGAAAGCATCTTTCTTGTTCTTGAGCATCTAAAGACATTCTAGTGTTTCTTCTTTTCTTTAGAATTTTGGTGTTTTTGATTTGGAAGATGGAATAGAAGGCTTGGTGCATGTGTGAAGTTGAATTGAATGATATTATTGTAATATTTTTTCAATTTGATCATTTGATGATATGTTGCTATTCTAGAGTGTTATGACTACTCTTGTAATGCCTATAATTGTTCTTGGGTGCTTCATTGGTGGGGGCTTGGATTGATGTTGTGATTAATGTGATTAATGTTTAGAAAATTGGATTGAATCATGAAATATTGATATTTTTGATTTCTGGATTAGATCTAAAAAAATTGAGTTCAAAGTGATGAAAGTGTGATAGGAGGTTCTGTTAGCCGTTGGACCGGGAACAGCTTCGCTCTGGATAGACCCATCGGAGTCCCATTGGTAGTATGGTTATGTGTCTATGGGAATCCAAATCAGGGTAGGTGTATGTCGTCTTAACCTGAGACTTGCATTCCTAATACTTGCGATAATCAGTACATTTTGGTTTTGGTCGTCCGGGGCTTTAACAGGTTCTGTGTATGCCTCTTCTAGGTTTACTGAGAATCGTAGTATATTGGGTGTGATGTTAAGATGGAAGTATCACTTCAGTCATATGAAGATGATGATCACGCAGGGATACCGAACTAGTACTCTTAAATGCTGCAGCTATCATGATAGTATGACTAGGTCATGATTATCCGATTAAAGAGACTAGTTGCTAGTGATACGATATATACTTCGTACGGGGCAGACACAATTCCAGCCATAGGCCTAGCATGTGACATCCGATACTGGATCGTAATACGCAATACATTATATATTCTTCCTTGAATGTTTCTGGAGAATTGGATAGGCACGATGCTTTGCTAGAAGCCAACCATGTCTTGTAAATCGGTAAGAACGTGGTACGGGGTACGCACGTTGTCGGATAGTCCGATGACCGTATTTACTGCCAACATATCCAGGGATCTCTTGGGTCGCTTCCCAAAGATTCACCGATGACATTTGACTCTAACAGAATTAATTTGGGATTACTTATGAGAGAGAAAATTAATCTAGGATTAATTGCGGTAAAAAAAAATTATCTGGGATAAAATTCGTATAGAAGAGAGAACGCGATTAATTTGGAATTAATCGATTAAACAATATATTGGATACATTAATTGAAATCAGATTTCAATGCGGAATTAAAATTGGATTTTAATTCGGGCGAACGAATTAATTTGGAATTAATTCGTATGCGACTTTCGTAATAATTTTGCTAGGCATTATTATTTAATTAAATTGGATTTAATTGCGTCGCAACGGAAAATTTGTTTAATCGGATTAAACGAACCCAAGCCCGAAGTGTGTTGAGTAACCCAACTTGAATTTTGAATTTAAGTGTGGGACCCACTAACTTACATCAATTGTCAATCTAGTTGATGGAAGTTGTTGGGAGCTTTTAATGCAATCTTTTGCAACACACTTTGCTTTTGCTTTTTGGAAAAAGCATATACACTTTTGAAAGTTGACTTTGGTGTTAGAGTTTTAGAAACTAAAATATCAAAAACAACTTATTCTCTCTCTTTCTCCCTTTGCCATGAACTACATCTTCTCTTCTTCATTGATTTTGCTTCAAAATCAAACAAGCTAGCACTTAAAGGAGTCTTGTGAGGTGATAGGGAAACTCACCCTTGGGTTGGATTCATTCAACAAAGCTTGGAGCTTCATCAACATATAAAAAAATTTGAAATCAAACATCCGATCATTGTAAGTTTTTTCCGCAAACTTTCTTGATCATTCACACACAATATCATGACTTAGAGACCTTGGGCATGTCTAGGACACTAACAATGGTATCATAAGCCTTTTCTAAGCATGATTCGAGTTTAGGGTTTATAGAATTTATTTGGGGATTTTGTGTTTGGAGTATGTATTTTTCCAAATTGGTTGTTTGGTTGAGCTTTGATGATGATAAATTGGATTTGTGAATCAATGGATTTGAGAAAATTTGATTATATTAATTTTCCCCAAGAAATCCAACTTGGTCGAACATGAACCCTAGGACCTCTCATTGTGATTTTTTGAAATTAGACCATTGGATGAGTTTATGGCATAATATGAATATTGAATGCTGATTTAATTTGATTGAAATCAAATTGAGTGTTATTTTATGCCCATTGCCGTGAGATTAAGCATGTTTAATGGATTGATTTTGCTTCAATTGTGTTGGACATGAATTGGATAATTAAAGCATGATTAATTAGTTTAATTAATATTTTGGAAATATTAGTTTAATTAATCAATTATTGTAATTATACTTTAATTAAAATTAATGTGATATATGGAATATTATGTTAAAAATAAATTAGTCTTTAAATTGGATTGGGCTAATTTGTTGTATTTGGGCATAATGGGCTTGGTTGGGCCAAGCATGGTTTTGGACAATTGGATTGGATCCAATTGGGCCCAAAACCATTTCCATAAAGTCCAAATATGATTTTTGGGGCCTTTAATAATTTAATTGGGCATAATGGACCTAAATTGATTTTTGGCAAAATGGTGATTCCTTATTGGGCCTTGGCATCTTAGATTGGATCCATAATTGGCCAAAGCCCATGCCTAAAGAATTAATTGAAAGCCCATTAGACTTTAATTAAATTGGCATTGGATGCTAATTGGGCCTTTGAGACCCAATTGGATTGGATTTGGAATCCAAGTCATTAAGGCACATAAATAAGTATAATTATTTAATTTGGAATTAAATTCGAATTAGTATTGAATACAAATTAAATTGGATTTAAAATTATAGTTCGATATAATTCAAGAATACGTATTTTGAGTATTTATTCTTAAACGAGTTGAACTCGCACAAATCAAATCGTTGTTTGAACATTGGATGGTCATTAATTCAAAGATTAATTAAAATTATAATTCGATATAATTCAATAGTACGTACTTTGATTATTTATTCTTAAACGAGTTGGACTCGCGCAAATCAAATCGTTGTTTGAACATTGGATGGTCATTAATTCAAAGATTAATTAATTGGATTAGATTGATTGAATAACATGCTTTGCGTGAATACTTGGATGTATTTGTATGAATAATGTATATCAGATGGATATTAGAAGGGTGTGGGCAATTTTGAAAATTATTGTAATAAATTCGGAATTTATTAAATTGGACCTGCGTATCCAGCCTATTATCTTTTTACTCTTTGTATTTCTCTTCTCACCAATTCCCCTCAATGTAAATGAGGTTTCTTTAATGTATTATGTAATTGGGTAGAAGTATGAATAGTGCTAGCGGGAGAAAGGAAATGGAGAGATTTGTTATAGGAATAATTTTTTATATATCCAACTGCATATCATTATTAATTGATTCGCGCCTTATTATGCTTTTAGAATGCATGTTTAAGGGTGTATGATGAGACCTAATCAAAGATAATAAATTAGATGCCAATTTACGCGAAAACCCTCACTTTAATATTAAGCGTTTTCCTTCCATTGAGTGGTTCTCTCTCAAGATCCAAGATTGGCATTGGTTTGTTGGCTAAAGTCAAGATCATTGTCCATCGCGGATGTGTTTGAACCACAAAAGCTTTGTTACATATCACATGTCTTGGGCAGTTGTGATTTGTTGGCCAAAGTCAAGGTCACTTCTACACATCGACGTGGATTACGAAGCTTTCCCACTGTCAATGGGTCGCGCTTAACTGGAATCATTAAGCTTGTTGAGCCAAAGCCAAAGCTTAGTTGATTCAGAGGAAAAGGTTAGGAAATATATATTGGATATATATCTCGGACTTGGAGGTCCACCTACCGGATCTAGGAATTGGATGGGATCCAATTGATCTTAGAGATCTACCTAATTAAGTTTCATACAGAGTGTAACTCGAAATCTCTAACTCTTAGAGTAATCTAACTCTTAGATTTACAATATATAAATAAAAGTAAGAGTTTTACCATATAAATAAATAAATAACCATGATAAAATAAATATTATATTGCATAAATATCAAATATTCATATAAAATGTGAATGGTGCTCGATCACCATTTCCAACACTCCCACTTGATCTAGTTCCATTCACGATGGTATCTAATACCCATGGACTCCACGTTTTTCTCAAACACCTTGGGAGTTAAGGCTTTAGGTAGTGGATCCGCTACATTTTCTTCAGTTCGTACTTTACAAACTATAATGGCACTTCCGTTGAGAGAAAACACAAACCCAGATGTAGACTTTCTATCATCTGGATCAGATTGAAAATCTGAATCCATGTAACCTCTCAACTGTAAGTCATTTTCTCCATAAATGAGAAACTTATCCTTTGTACCGTTAAGGTATTTCAGGATATGCTTCTCAACCATCCAATGGTCCTGAACCGGATCAGACTGATAACAGCTTGTAACACTTATAACCATGTTGATATCAGGTCTAGTACATAACATGGCATACATTATGCTACCAACCACGGAAGAATAAGGCTGGGTATGTTGGGTTTTCTAAGTCATCCTAAGATCAATTAAGCTATAAAAACATGTGAATACATCAAAGTAAAGTTGCGGAATACTCACTTTGATCGGCTTTTGCGATGTGATGAACTCAAAAAATTCCCTTGCTCCATTGAAGCTCTCGGCCAAGCCTTATTTGTGCTCCTTGAAGTTTCGGTCAACCCCTCCATTTGTGCTCCTTCAAGCTCCAAGCTTTAAGTGTGATTCCATGCTCATGAATGGGTTTCCCTATCACCTTTGTTTGACCCCTTTGGTGTGCTAGCACTCTTGAAAAATTGCCACAATTTTTCTATTTCCCCTTGTGTTGCTCTCGACAAAGGAGAAGCAAAAGAGAGAAAAATGGCCCTTGGCCGAATGAGAGAGAAGAGAAGATGATGAGTTGTGTTTGGTTTTTTTGATTTCAAAAACCAATACCAAAATCCCACTTTTCAAAAATTGGTACAAGACTTTAAAGTCTTCTAACAACTCACATCACTCACAAGTGAGAACCATCACATCACTCAAAGTTGATGTGACTTATATCACTTGAATGACTAATGATGTGACGCGTGATGTGACTTACGGGCCCCACTTGATTCGAAATGCGAGTGTTCCCGCAAACACTCCCGGGCTCGGGTTCGCTAATTCCGAATTAATGAATTTTCTGTTGCGATGTAATTAAATCAAATTTAATTAAATAATTATGCCTAGCAAAATTACTATTCACATCGCTAGCGAATTAATTCTAAATTAATTCGTTCGCCCGAATAAAAATCTAATTTTAATTCCGCGTCGAAATCTAATTTTGTATAATATATCGAATATATTATTTTATCGATTAATTCCAAATTAATTGTTCTATCTCTTTAAATAATATTTTATCCCAGATAAAATATCTCCTTAATTAATCCCAGATTAATTTTCTCTCTCTACTTATTAATCCCAGATTAATAATATGCGAGTCCTACGTCATCGGTGAATCTTCGGGAAGCGACCCATGAGATCCCCAGATATGTTGGCAGTAAATCCGGTCGTCAGACTATCCGAAAATGTACGTACCTAGTACTATGTTTTTACCGATTTACAAGACATGGTTGGCTTCTAGCAAAGCACCGTGCCTACCCAATTCTCCAGAAATATTCTTAAAGGAATATGTAATTTGTATCAGGCGTAGTATACGTAGTATTGCGTATTGCGATCTAGTATTGTATGTCACGTGCTAGGCCTGGGGCTGGAATTGTGTATGCCCCGTACGAAGCACATAGAGGATCTCTGGTAACTAGTCTCTATAATCAGATAAACATGACCTAGTCATAATATCCCGATAGTTGCAGCATATAAGAGCACCAGTTCCGTATCCTACGTGATCATCATCTCCATATGACTGGAGTGATACTTCCATCTTGACATCACATCCAATACACTACGATTCTCAATATACCCAATAGAGGCGTACACAGAACCGGTTAAAGCCCTGGATGACCAAAACCAAAGTATATTGATTGTCGCAAGTATTAACGGTGCAAGTCTCATGTTAAGACCAAATACACCTACCCTGATTCGGACTTCCATAGACACATAGTCATACTACCAATGGAATTCTGAGGGGTCTATCCAGAGCGATGCTGTTTCCATACCATCGGTAAACACAACCTCCTATTACACTTACATGAGTATCCAATACCCAAATATATGAGAACTATGCTGTTATACTCCCACAACGTGCACAAGTGCAATACTAGTCTATTCCGCATTATCGATGTCCAATCTCGATAATACTCCGACTAGGGATGTTTTAATGATTAAACCTTCATGGATTGATACTATCTCATATCTTATCAATTCGGAACTAATCATATGGACTTTTATCATTTATATATCCCGGTAATCTAATTACAAATGATAAAAGAGCAATTTCCTTTGTCACATAGTTAATTTGTACAACAACACCATGTTTTGTACAAATAGTGATGATATGGGTCACAATTGTCCAACAGGTTAAGCATCTTAGCCCTTCCATTATCTGTCTTAGGACACATTTTCTTAGACAAATAAATACCATGTTTAAAAGGCACATTGACTGTCTTACAGTCAACAAAGTTGTACCTTTCTAAGATCAAATCAATATACATGGACTAAGAGAGTCCTATCAGCCTCCTTGCTCTATCTCTATAAAGCTTTATACCTAGTATATAAGAGGCCTCTCCCATATCTTTCATGGAGAAAATTCTTACTAAGGTAGGCTTTGACAGATTGTAACATACCTATACCGTTTACGAAAATAAGTATATTATCAACATAAAGCACTAAGAAGACTATCATGCTCCCACTAGCCCTTTTTTAGACACAGGAATCCTCTTCATTTTTAATGAAACCAGACTTTCTGATCACATTGTCAAAATGAAGATTCCAACTACGGGAAGTTTGTTTAAGTTCATAAATAGACCTTTTAAGCTTACATACTAGATTAGGATCTATGGCAAATGTGAATCCCACGGGTTGTTCCATATGGATATCTTCCTCAAGATTTCCATTCAGAAAAGCCATTTTCACATCCATTTGCCAAATTTCATAATCATAGTGTGCGACAATAGCTAATAAAATCATGATTGACTTAAGCATAGCTACAATAGAAAACGTTTCCTCATAATCAATACCTGATTTCTGAGTATATCGTTTTTGCTACTATTCGGGCCTTAAAGGTTTCAACATTTCCATCGGGCCCTCGTTTCCTCTTGTAAACCCATTTACAACCGATAGGAACAATTCTGTCGGGAAGCAAAACCAAGTCCCAGACTTGATTATCATGCATTGAGGCAATCTCAGATTTCATAGCTTCCAGCCATTTTTCTGCATCGATGTCTAACATCGCCTCTCCGTAGGTTAAATGATCTTTTTCTTCAACTAAGAAAACATCGAGGGTATCATCAGATGACATCCCGTATCTGATAGGGGGTCTCGATATCCTTTCTGACCTACGAGGTCGTTGTGTCAAAGTTATTTCATCTTTCTGAACTTCCGGTTCTATCGTCGATTCAATGTTACTTTGATTGACTTCATCTAAATCAATCATTCTATGGTCTGTACTTTCTAACCCAAATTATGTTTCTAAGAAAGTTGCATTTCGAGCAACGAACACATTTCGGTTCTCGGGATCATAGAACACGTATCCCAAGGAATTTTTAGGATATCCAATGAATCGATACTTGTACCCTTTAGGTGCAAGTTTATCCCGATGTGCAACTCTTACATAGGCAAGACAACCCCAAATCTTAACATACTTAAGACTCGGTTTCCTTCCAGTCCATAACTCATACAGAGTAGTCGGAACGGCTTTCGATGGAACTTTGTTCAGAAGATAAGCGGTAGTGTCTAGAGCATGGCCCCACAAGTATATTGGTAGATCAGTGAAACTTATCATTGATCGAACCATATCTAATAAAGTTTGATTCCTCATCTCCGAAACACAATTGTGCTGAGGAGTGCCTGGAGGAGCATACTGAGCGAGAATCCCATTCTCTTTTAAATAACTCACGAACTCACTGCTCATGTACTCACCGCCTCGATCTGATCGAAGGCATTTCAAGAGTTTTTCGGTTTGTTTCTCTACTTCAAATCGATATTCTTTGAACTTTTCAAAAGTTTCCAATTTTTGTTTCATAAGAAACACATAACCATATCGTGACAAATCACCGATAAAAGTTACAAAGTATTGAAACCCACCCATGGCAGTATGATTTATTGGACCACATACATCGAAAGGCAAAAGTTCTAATACATCACTAGCACGGTGTCCAACACCACTAAATGAGGATTTAGTCATTTTACCTTGAATACGATATTCACAAACTGGTAAAGGTTCTATGGTTAGATCCAATATCACACCATCTTTAACTAGTTTGGTTAGGCGTATTTTACCTATATGACCTAATCTTATATGCCAAAGTTCTGTGTTATTTATTTCATCCGATCTTTTCCTTTTAGATTTCTTTATATTAAAGACATCACGACCTTTTGTAAGAATGTAATGTCCATTAACCATGGGACATGAAACAAGCAAAACATTCATATTATCATATAAATTTAAAAGACCATCTTTTATATTTACATGAAATCCTTCACTGTCAAGTACATGAAGTGATATGATTTACCGTATCATATTAGGCACAAAATAACAGTTATTAAATGTATTATTACATTCATCCGAGAGTGTCAAACACAAAAGTCCTTACTGCTTCAACTTGTATAGAATCTTCATTCCATACTCGCAGTTGGATCTTTCCCGGCTTTAATCTTCTAGTTTTCCTCAGATCCTGCAACGAATTGCATATATGAGAAGGACAAGCGGTGTCTTACACCCAAGTAGAACTAGAATCAAAAGCAAGTGTAATGTCAATAATAGGAAAACAAATACTTGAGAGCGCTATCTTCAAAGAAGCTAAATATTTTGGACAGTTGCGTTTCCAATGTCCAAGCATGTCGCAGTGGAAACATTTTCCTTTTACAACATTTGTTTTCACCTTTGGCTTAGAAACCCCTGCGAAAGCAACCTTTGGACCTTTACCTTTGACTTTCTTTTTCTTTTTCTATTTCTTCCCAGCCGGCTTTTGAGAAGCTTGAGAAGGTCCAGAAGAAGAAGCACCAGTGACAATGAAAGCAGAACTTAATATTTAAATATCATGGTAAAAACACTAAATAGAATATGGATTTACTTTTTCTATAAAGTGCCTTCGCATTGTCTTACATATTCTTTATAATCTCTACAAACAAGAATACGTAAATTTAACTCTTAAATCTCACAAAGCAAAGTAGATCATTCTTGACATTTACGCAAATCTCACGCTTTAGCAATATTGACCTTTGTAAATTCGAGAAGGTAGACAACTATTGTCAATTGCATCTCATGCAACTCTTACATTCGGTCCTATATCAAATCTCATCCTCACGCTTTAGCAATATTGGATAGTTCAATTTTTAGATCAACTTGTCTATTGCCGAAAGTAAGATACTAATATTAACCTCACACTTTAGCAATATTGGATAATACTTTCTCTTAAATTCGACTCATCTCATGCTTAACCGGAATAGTACAAAATATTATAACCAATCCCTCACGCTTTAGCAATATTGGGAATAATCAAAATGGTTTCACTAATACCATATAGACAAGCCGGACCAAGTCATATTTTCAACTAAAATAATGACACTTAATGATCTAGAGTAAAAAATTTTCCAAAGTCAAATGCATACAAATATATAAAATGTATGCATGTCCAAAAATCCCTAAAACATGTAATTCATAATTAAATGTATGCATGGGCATTTTATAACATTGAGAAAAATTGAAAGGAACATGAACAATTAGAAGCACGTATCACTTTGATACCACTTGTTGAGTGAGGAACGGCAATACCGGACGCAGCAGTGTTGGACAATTATGAGCCATAGCGTCACTATTTGTACAGATCATGGTGTTGTTGTACAAATTAACTATGTGACAAATGAGATTGCACTCTTATCATTTGTGATTAGATCACATAGATATATAAATGATAGGAGGTCCCTATGATTTGTTCCTGGACAGAGAATGATATGAGACAGTATCAGTCCACGAAGGATAAATCATTAAATATCCCTAGTCAGAGTATTATCGAGATTGGACATCGATAAATATGTAAAAGACTAGAATTACACTTGTGCACGTTTGTGAGGGCACAACGGCATAGTTCTCTTATATTTGGGTATAGGATACTAATGCAAGTGTAATAGGAGGTTGTGTTTTACCGACGGTACGGGAAACAGCTTAGCTCTGGATAGACCCCTGCGGAATCCCATTGGTAGTATGACTATGTGTCTATGGGAGTCTGCAACCAAGGTAGATGTATTTGGTCTTAACCTGAGACTTGCACCGCTAATACTTGCGACAATCAATATACTTTGGTTGAGGTCGTCTAGGGCTTTAACAGGTTCTGTGTACGCCAATGCTGGGTATATTGAGAATCGTAGTGTGTTGGGTATGATGTTAAGACGGAAGTATCACTCCAGTCATATGGAGATGATGGTCACATAGGATACGGAACTCGTTCTCTTAAATGCTCGAGCTATCGGGATATTATGACTAGGTCATGTATATCCGATTATAGAGACTAGTTGCCAGACATTCGATATGTGCTTCGTACGGGGCAGACACAATTCCAGCCCCAGGCTTAGCACGTGAACATCCGATACTGGATCGACATACACAATAATACGGTATACTACGCTTGATATAGATCGCTTATTCATGTAAGCATGTTTCTGGAGAATTGGGTAGGCATGGCGTTTTGTTAGAGGCCAACCTTGTCTTGTAAATCGGTACAAACATAGTATTAGGTACTTACGTGTTTGGATAGTCTGACGACCGTATTTACTGCCAACATATCCGGGGATCTCATGGGTCGCTTCCCGAAGATTCACCGATGATGTATGACTCACACTTTAATTAATCTGGGATTAATTAGAAGAGAGAGAAAATTAATCTAGGATTAATTACGGAGATATTTTATCTGGGATAAAATTTTAATTAAAGAGAGAGAACGATAATTTGGAATTAATCGTAAAATAATATATTCGATATATTATACGAAATTGGATTTCAAAGCGGAATTAAAATTAGATTTTAATTCGGGCGAACGAGTTAATTTAGAATTAATTCGTTAGCGATGTGAATAGTGATTTCGCTAGGCGTAATCGTTTAATTACGTCGCGACGGAAAATTCGTTAATTTGGAATTAGCGAACCCGAGCCCGGGATTATTTGCGAGCGCATTCGCATTTCGAATTCGAGTGGGGCACGCAAGTCAAATCAAGCGTCAAATCGCTAGTCACATCAAGCGTCAAATCATTAGTCACTTTGAGTGAGTGACAACTTGTCACTTGATTGATTGATTGTGAATAGATGTTGTAGTTGAAAAGCATTGATGGTTTTTGCTTTTTGCTTTTTTCTTTTTGCTTTTTGCTTTTTGATTTTTGATAAATGAAAATTGTTTTTGTATATTTGTTTTGTTTTTGGAAAATAAAATAAATATATAAAAAAAAAAAGCATTTTTTTTTCTCTCTCTCACATGGTATACGGTTTCATGGAAACCAATTTTTCCCTCCTCTTCTTCCTTCTCCCTCTCACGGCTTGGAGCAGATTTCTTCCCCAATTTTTCTGGTTAGACCGAAAATAAGAAGAAGAAAAAGAAGTGCTAGCACACCATGAGTTATCCTAAGGTGATAGGGCAGTGTTCTTGTGAGCTTGGAATCAATTTTGGAGCTTAAAGCTTGGAGCTTCCATGGTGTTCATCAATGGCCGAATTTTGGAGGGACAAAAACCAGTGAAACCGAGCAGCCCACTGCTCCATATGCACATTGTCGAGCTTCAACAAGGAGGAGGAAATGGTTTTGTTCTTCGTAGCTTCAAACCGTTCAATGTGAGTATGTATTCTGCCTTACTCATTTGTGTATTCATGCGAATTTCTTGCTTGATTTCATGATCTTGGGACCGAATCTAGAAACCAACAATGGTATCTTGAGCTTTGATCAAGCATGAAAAAGTTAGGGTTTGAAATTGGGTAAAATCAATTGAAGCATGATTTGGTTAAATTGATTGATTAAGTATGATTGTATGTTGATTAATTGAAGTTGTGCATGATCAATTTCATGAAATTGGATTGGATCCATTTTTCCCAAAATTTTTGGGCATGGCTGAAAATCATAGGACCCTAAATGTCTTGGTAATTTTGTTTGTTTGATCATTGGATGACTTAAAACAAGTGGGTAATGTTAATTTGAGGTTTAATTGGATGGAATTTTGATTTGGAACAATTTTCCCCAAAATGGAGGCTTGGCCGAAACTTGATGTTTTTTGAAATTCATTGTGTTTTTTGATTTTAATTCATTAGATGAGTTGAATTGATTTGGGAAATGATGATTGTGGATTCAATTGGATTGAAACTGAATCGAAATGAAAAAACCCCTAAATTGCCGAGAATAAAGAAGCATGAAAATGGGTTGATTTTGATAAATTGTGTTGGACACTATTTGATGTTAAAGTGCATGATTAATTAGGCTAATTGATGTTTTAGAAATATTATTGGGTGATTAATTGTGTATTACACTTAGGTTAATTAATTATGGAATTTGGATTTTATAAGTTAATTAATTTGGCTTGTTTTTGGAAATTGGGCCTTAAGGTTGTAATTGGGATTTTGGGCTTGGTTGTACCAAGTTAGGTTTAGGCCAATTTGGTTGGATCCAATTGGGCCCAAAACCGCATCCATAAAGTCCAATTATGACTTAATGGACCTTAATTATTTAATTGGGCCTAATGGGCCAAAATTAATTTCTGGGCTTATGGGGTAAATCCCGGATTGGACTTTGGTTATCGGTTTGACTCGAGTTGACCAAAAGTCCACGCCTTAAAGAAATTAATTAAAAGCCCATTGGACTTTAATTAAATAAACATTAGATGTTAATCGAGCTTTGAGACCCGTTGCGATTAAATTTGGAATTTAAGTCGTAAAGGTTCGTTAATAAAAGTGTAATATTTAATTTGGAATTAAATAGTGAATTAGAATTAAATGCGTATTAAATTGGATTTAATTATGTAATTTAATTTAATTCAAGAATTCGTACTTTAAGTACTTATTCGCAAAACGAGTTTGACTCGAGCAAAAATCAAATCGTTGTTTGAACATTGGATGATCACTAATTATCAGATTAATTAATTGGATTAGATTGATTGATAACATGCTTGTATGAATACATGGTTGCGATGCATGAATAATGTATATCGGATGTATATTAGTTGGGTGGGGCAATTTTGGAAATTGTAATAAATTTGATTTATTAATTGGACCTGCGTGTCCAGCCTTTTCACCTCCATACTCTTTGTATTCTCTTCTCACCTATTCCCCTCAATGTAAATGAGGTTTCTTTAGAAGTGTAGTGTAACGGGTAGAAGTAAATACATGTGCTAGCGGGAGAGAGAAAGAGAGATTTGATCTAGGATCAATGTAAAGTATCCATCTGCATATCATTATTATTTTATCATATGCGCTTTATTATGTGTTTACAATGCATGTTTAAGGGTGTATGATGATCAGACCTTAACAAAGAAAATAAATTGGTTGCCAATTTGCACGCGAAAAACCCTCGTTCAATATTAAGCGTCTTTCCTTCCATTGAGTGATTCTCACTCAAGATCCGAGACGGCATTGGTTTGTTGGCCAAAGTCAAGGCCTTTGTCTGTCGAAGATGTGTTTGAATCACGAAGGCTTTGTTCCATATCAGTGTCTTGTCCAAGTTGTGGTTTGTTGGCCAAAGTCAAGAACACTTCTTGTCCATCGACATTGATTACGAAGATTTCCATGGTCAATGGGTCGCGCTTGACTGGGATCACTAAGTTTGTTGTGCCAAAGCCAAGGCTTAGTTGATTCAGAGGAAAAAGGTTAGGTAATACATTGGATGTATTGGCATATATAAGATATAAGTTTCGGACTTGGATGTCCCCCTACCGGATCTAGGAATTTGATTGGATCCAATCGATCTTAGAGATCTACCTAGTTAATTATTATACAATTTGTTGGCCAAAGTCAAGATTGTGTGATATTTAACGGGATCCTAGCCCACTAGGAAACACGGTTTCCCGAGTATTCGACAGAGGGTTAGAGGCTCGCCGAAAAATAGTGGGAGGCAAGAATTGAATTTGCAATATTCGTTTAATTACTTGCCATACTCGCTCATTCAAATTATTTCATCGTTAGATTAAATGTTAGTTGGACTAATATTTAAATTGTTGTTTTAATTAAACAGTTGGACTGTATTATAGTTGATTATATAATTGGATTATAGTAATCAATATATTTGAATTAATTAATTTCAATTTACAGTTGATTTTATAATTAGATTATAGTAATCAATGTAATTGAGGTTAATTGATTTAAATTATATTTGATTGTATAGTTGGACTATAATAATCAATATAATACATAGTACCACAAATCGTTGATTAAATAGTTGGACTATTAGAATCAAGATATAATTGAAAGATTAGTGTTTAAAACATAATCCTGGGTGAAAATGTATTTAAACGACTTTAATTTTCAAATTGGGAATAATTTCAGGACAGTCCTGGAAAATAATAAGTTATTTTATTTGATAAAATAATATATTAAGCCTAATCAAGGAGTTAAACAAATAAGTGGAACATGATATTTGGAATATTCATGTAATGATAACTTTAGTGCTTAATCCATTATACTTGTCAAGTAGACTCATTAATTTCTGAATCAGAACTAAGGATTAGATCCTTAAAGTATGATAATGAAATTGAAGGATTTTCATGGATATAGATTAGATCTTTGAAATACTAAATTGCAATAAGTAAATTCTTGGAGAATTAATGACTAATCTCGAGGAGATAAAGTCAATGTTTGCAATAAGGCAAATAGCGTAAGGCGCACTTTACTTCGTTATTCTAGAAACCCGAGGCTTGGCCAAAGGCTACTGGAATGTTGAAAAGGGCAAAGGCAAAATCATTATATTCTTCTAGGAAGATAAAAGAACATATCCCAAGAAGGAATTGAAGACGAGCAAGGCTCTAACTTCAAATATGATTGTCATAATTATGTTCACAGCTACTATTAAAATTAGATTTTAAATACTTAGTGTGGTACATAAAATATATGTATTGATGTTCAGAATCTGCTATGAGCAGGATAATGACATCAATTGAGATTTATCTGCGAATTGAAAACGGGATAAAAGTCGCTGTTTTAACCGTAGATACCTAAGTTTAGGAACTACCCTAGGGTATGTAAGTAAATTAGGAAACTGTTATAATGTAACTAGTTTGACTAGAAACATTATCTCTATATCGCGTATAATCCGTTGCGGATATACCTTTATATTCTAGAACACTAAAGTGTTTTATTATATAAAGATGATATTGAGATAAACACATTAGATGTGAATAACAGCATTTATATTTGGAATATAAATATATCTCAAATATATAACATGACAAATAAATAGCTCAAACTGATTTGATCAGGTTGAAACTTGTATGTGGCATTGTTGTCAGGGACACAATTAAACAAGAATCGTATATCCACACTTTCGAAAAGTGGGTACTATGACTGATTTGATTTTATTCAAATAAAGTCTACGAATCTAGTTTATTGGGCAAAGTGCCTAAAACACTATTTACTTGGTAAAAGTGCCAGTGCCACCGATCTATTAGCCCTAGTTCATAGTGAAGTAAGTGGGCCCATGTTTAGCTAGGCTAGATGTGGATATGAATATTTCGTGTCCTTTACGGATGTGGCATCGCGTATGGTTATGTGTTTCTTTTGAAGAACACAAATCGGAAACTTTTAGAGTTTCGACATGAAATAGACAAACAGATCGGCTAAAGTATTGAACCATCACGGTTTGACCATGATGAAAATACTTAAGCAATGAGTTTCTCGTATATTTGAAAGAGTATAGTATTCTTTCAATGAGGACTCCTCCCGGAACACGTCAATTTGACGGTGTGTCCGAAATAAGAGACCAAATTTTGTTGGACATGATAAGGTTAATCATGAGTCGCTCTGAGCTACCATTTCCTTCAACGGATAAGCTTTAACCAGTGCAAGAACTTATTTTGAATAAGGTTCCATAATATATGTTTGACAGATATCATATTAGATATGAATGAGAAAGAAACCGGGTTTCACATTCCCTATAATTTGGGTGTGCTAGGCATACGTTTGGATGATACCAAACAAGAACCCAAATTGGATAAGTGCCAAATGTAGGTTATCCTAGGGATACCATAAGTACTGTACTTATATAACTCACGAGAGAACAATTTAATTGTTGCTCACCATGCGGTTTTCCTAAGAGGAATACCGATATGCAGTGGTAAGTGGGAGGATAGTAAAACTCGATTAAAATCGGAGCAATACTATTCCAGGCGTCGAATCCTAATGGAACACAAATAGTTCATCAAGGATGAAAATATTCCAATAATCTTTGAATACACAAGAACCACGTTGGTCGGAGAGAATCAGAGAACAACCTGGGGTATTGGTTTCTGATCTCACCTCATAAAGATGTCAATCTTTTGAGGAATACCAACTGACTACGTATAAGGAAGTGATACAAGGTATCGACTCCCTATTATGGCAAAGTGCCATAAAGTCCGAAGTGGATTCCATGTATACCAACTATGTTTAGACACTAGTTGATGTACCGCAAGGCATTGTGCCTATTGGTACTATATAAGTCTTCAAGGAAGACATACATGGATGGAAACATACCAACGTACTAAGCTAGGCTTATAGCGAAAAGGTAGAGTTATCAACATTGTGTTGATTGCGACGAAACCTTTTACATGTTGCCATGGTAAATCCATTTGGATAATGCTTGCTAATGCTGCATGTTTCATTTATGAAATATGGCAGCTGAACGGGAAAACCATTTTCCTTAACGGAAATCTTTTGGAGGATGTTTACACATCCTGACGGTTTTGTCGAACCATAACAAGCAAACTAGGTTTGCATGTTATTCGATCCATAAATGGATTGAAGCAAGCATTAGGTTCTTGGAATTGTCGTTTTGATGTAATCATAAAGTTTATGATTTAATTCAAAATGAAAATAATTCTTGTGTATATAAGGAGGTTAGTGGGAGCGCACTGACAGTGAATGTCCTGAGTAATGATGACATATCATTTCTTGGAAATGATATTCCCATAATATAATCGGTGAAAGCTTGGCTTTCATGATAACGACTATAAGTCGTAACAAAGGTAATATACAATAGCATAACGGAACAGTGAGCTGGAAATCTTCCAAGCAAGATACTGTTACCGAATAAACAACAAATGCGGGTTAATTGCAGCAGCTGAGGCAACAATAGAAGTATTTGGGTCGATAATAAATCTAATTAGATTAGATATAATTCTGTTAGCAGCTGAGCTAGGCGTCAGCACATGCTAAAGAATTAATGGTCTCATCGACGATCCAGATACTTACTTTGATAATCATCTAATTCGTTCGGATCATACATCATGGCGATGTGATGATCGAATAAATCGAATCAGATGATAATCATGCAAATCCGCTGACGAAAACCTTTTTTCAGCTGTTTGAGCCAACCGTACATAGTTCGGGTGTCAAGCACTCGAGTGACTGGCTATAGGCCAAGTGGGAGATTGTTGGACAATTATGACCCATAGCGTCACTATTTGTACAGATCATGGTGTTGTTGTACAAATTAACTATGTGACAAATGAGATTGCACTCTTATCATTTGTGATTAGATCACCTAGATATATAAATGATAGGAGGTCTCTATGATTTGTTCCTGGACGGAGAATGATATGAGACAGTATCAGTCCACGAAGGATAAATCATTAAATATCCCTAGTCAGAGTATTATCGAGATTGGACATCGATAAATACGTAAAAGACTAGTATTACACTTGTGCACGTTTGTGAGGGCACAACGACATAGTTCTCTTATATTTGGGTATAGAATACTCATGCAAGTGTAATAGGAGGTTGTGTTTTACCGACGGTACGGGAAACAGCTTAGCTCTGGATAGACCCCTGCGGAATCCCATTGGTAGTATGACTATGTCTCTATGGGAGTCTTCAATCAGGGTAGATGTATTTGGTCTTAACCTGAGACTTGCACCGCTAATACTTGCGACAATCAATATAGTTTGGTTGAGGTCGTCTAGGGCTTTAACAGGTTCTGTGTACGCCAATGCTGGGTATATTGAGAATCGTAGTGTGTTGGGTATGATGTTAAGACGGAAGTATCACTCCAGTCATATGGAGATGATGGTCACATAGGATACGGAACTCGTTCTCTTAAATGCTCGAGCTATCGGGATATTATGACTAGGTCATGTATATCCGATTATAGAGACTAGTTGCCAGACATCGATATGTGCTTCGTACGGGGCAGACACAATTCCAGCCTCAAGCCTAGCACGTGAACATCTGATACTGGATCGACATACACAATACTACGGTATACTACGCTTGATATAGATCGATTATTCTTGTAAGCATGTTTCTGGAGAATTGGGTAGGCATGGCGCTTTGCTTGAGGCCATCCTTGTCTTGTAAATCGGTACAAATGTAGTACTAGGTACTTACGTGTTTGGATAGTTCGATGACCGTATTTACTGCCAACATATCCAGGGATCTCATGGGTCGTTTCCCGAAAATTCACCGATGATGTATGACTCGCACTTTAATTAATCTGGGATTAATTAGAATAGAGAGAAAATTAATCTAGGATTAATTACGGAGATATTTTATCTGGGATAAAATATTAATTAAAGAGAGAGAACGATTAATTTGGAATTAATCGATAAAATAATATATTCGATATATTATACGAAATTGGATTTCGACGCAGAATTAAAATTAGATTTTAATTCGGGCGAACGAGTAATTTAGAATTAATTCGTTAGCGACATGAATAGTCATTTCGCTAGGCGTAATCGTTTAATTGCGTCGCGACGGAAAATTCGTTAATTTGGAATTAGCGAACCCGAGCCCGGGATTATTTGTGACCGCATTCGCATTTCGAATTCGAGTGCGGTACGCAAGTCAAATCAAGCGTCAAATCGCTAGTCATATCAAGCGTCAAATCATTAGTCACTTTGAGTGATGTGACAACTTGTCACTTGATTGATTGATTGATGTGAATATTGATGTGGTAGTTGAAAAGCATTGATGGCTTTTGCTTTTTGCTTTTTGCTTTTTGATTTTTGATAAATGAAAATTGTTTTTGTATATTTGTTTTGTTTTTGGAAAATAAAATAAATATATAAACAAAAAGCATTTTCTTTTTCTCTCTCTCACATGGTATACGGTTTCATGGAAACCAATTTTTCCCTCCTCTTCTTCCTTCTCCCTCTCACGGCTTGGAGCCGATTTCTTCCCCAATTTTTCTGGTTAGACCGAAAATAAGAAGAAGAAAAAGAAGTGCTAGCACACCATGAGTTATCCTAAGGTGATAGGGCAGTGTTCTTGTGAGCTTGGAATCAATTTTGGAGCTTAAAGCTTGGAGCTTCCATGGTGTTCATCAATGGCCGAATTTTGGAGGGACAAAAACCAGTGAAACCGAGCAGCCCACTGCTCCATATGCACACTGCCGAGCTTCAACAAGGATGAAGAAATGGTTTTGTTCTTCGTAGCATCAAACCGTTCAATGTGAGTATGTATTCCGCCTTACTCCTTTGTGTATTCATGCGAATTTGTTGCTTGATTTCATGATCTTGGGACCTAATCTAGAAACCAACAAGCAGAACCCGCCCGAGATCAAATCCCGAGCGAATAATTTTTATTTTTTTTATTTTCGACAGTTTTTTTAAAGATGGACAAAATTTTATCAACTTAAAATTTTCCTAATGGACTAAAAAACATTTTCCATGCATCAAAAAATTACCATAAGCATAATTAAAATTTTAAACACACTTTAATCAATCTACCAACTCTTGACAAATTAATCTAAACATCATAATTATTTCCAACACTTGAAAATAATCCAAACATACTAAAATTAATTTTCCAACACTTGAAAAATTAATTCAAGCATACAAAATAATTTTCCAACTCTCGAAAAATTATTCCAAACATACAAAAATTAACATACCATCTATATACTAATTTTCCAACACTTGAGTGCTTCCAATCCTCACATACATGCTTCCAATTTATCCAACACTTCCACAATAATTTTTCTCAACAAAAATTAATCAACAAATTGAACAAATAAATTGACAAATTAAATGTACCAACAAGCTTTGCCAATTGATTGAAGCTTTGCATCCAATCTTCCAAATCCTCCAAGCTTTTTCAACCTTTGAACTCAAGTTTCTCCAAATCTTCCAAGCTTTTGAACTCCTTCAAAACTCCACCAAATTGAGCTTCTAAAGAACAAGTCTTGGTGATCAAAATGTGATTTGATCACTTAAGAATGGCAACCAATATTTTCCCCAAAATCAACTCTTGAAACCTAGGAAAAATCAAGAATTCAAGAACACAATTAATCCTTAACACTTAAAGATTAATTTTCATGGTCTTGATTATTTATATGGGTGATTTTTAGTGAGATTTAGGCTTGATTTTGATCAACAAAATGAAGAAAAACCCAGCCCCCTTATGCTTCTCAAGCTCTCGGCAGTGGCTGTGTTCATAAACAAAATGAACAACAACCCATTTGTTTTTCTTTTCTTGGTTTCGGCAGGCTCTCTCAATCAAAGGAGGTTAAGAAATTTTTGCTTCTTATTTTGGCTTGGCAGAGGCGAGAGCAAAACAAAAGTAATTTTTTGTTTTTATTAATTAAAATCAAGGAAAACCAAAATCAAACCAATTAATTAACCATGGTAATAAAGCATCTTTTATCGACACCACTTATTTCAAAAAGCAACTTAACCAAGATTAAAATTAATCTCACCAGCTTTAGTAACTAAGTTACCTTTATGAATCATTTAGTTACTTTAACCAAATAATTCAATTTTGCTTTACCTTAATTACTTTAACTAATTAAAAGCTTTATTTGTATAATCTAAGTAATTAATATTATATATTAATTTAACAATTAAATTAATTCACAAAATAATTACTTATGTAATGTAAATCAAATTTATATTTATTATGCAATAAAATTATATCAACTCTTGATATAAAATTAATTAATTAAATTCATCTCATGAATTATCGGATTAAATAATTCAATCCTAAAAACCCAAAAAATACTTTGTCAATATTTGACGAAAGGTCGCCCTAGTGCTCAACGAGTAAACTCAATATAATGGAACTCTCTAGGATCACATTCGGTTGTTACTTATATATATATATATATATTATATATATATATATATATATATCATATACTTGTACACATATTTCATGAAGGCTTGTCCACCTATAAATCATGACAAAATAACACGACACGTCAAACCATACAAGTCGAGGTTAAAACGCTAATGTATAATCCCTTCATCATTACTGTTTCCAATTGAGTAAGGTTATAGTTATACTGTCAAAACCTTATCTACTCAATATATGAAACTTTTCATCCTTATATTCCATTAATAAATAATATATGCAAAACTCTTTTCAATATTATTTATAATGTCAAATAAATAATTTCTTCGACGTACTTTTGGCCAAAAGATTTCCGGAATATACTCTAAAAATTTATGGAAACATAATCCAACCATATGGACTGACGAATCATCATCTTAACACACACGACCTTCGTGAGCATCGGTCTATACCTAACACTCATCCAGCGGTCAGACCATGAAAGGTCTCTGACATGCATGGTATCAGGCATAGAGGATCACTCACAAGACCACCGTGGTGTCTCAAGTCAAAGGACCACAATAACTACTAAACTCGAAAAGACAACTATTCATAGTTTTATGGAATATCTATCAGTCATCTTTTATGAGTTTGTTCAATAATCATTCAACTAATGAATATCTGCATTTCTATACGAACTTCCTTTAAGCTCACAGTATGTTGAGACAAACCATATGTCCATTACATATATAGACAATGCACTAGTCTTACCAATATAATGACCGACCCATGTCAATATATCTAGACTAGGAATAATTTATATTTGAGAGAATGCGTGATATTTATCAACACCATTTGCAACTCTTGCAACTATATCACCATATGTTGTAACTCTCGGGTCTTTACTAAATTCATATAAGGTTCCGAGTGTAACTCAAAATCTCTAACTCCTAGAGTAATCTAACTCTTAGATTTACAATATATAAATAAAAGAAAGAGTTTTACCATATAAATAAATAAATAACCATGATAAAATAAATATTATATTACATAAATATCAAATATTCATACAAAAAGTGAATGGTGCTCGATCACCATTTCCAACACCTAGCCCACTAGAAAACTGGGTTTCCCGAGTACTCCACAGCGAGTTAGAGGCTCGCCGAAAAATAGTGGGAGGCCAGTATTAAATTTGTAATTTCGTTTAATATTTGCTTACACGCGCTCTTTTATTTTATTTATCGTTGTTATAAATGTATTAGTTGGACTAATATCTTTATTGCTTTCTTTGAACAGTTAGACTGTACAAGACACTACTCCACTTGTAGTTGGTTATATAGTTGGACTATAGTAACCATTACATTTTTAGTGTACCCGAAATCGTTGATTGGATAGTTGGACTATTGCAATCAAGATGACTGGAAAGATTAGCGTTAGAGACATCGTCATTGGCGATAATATCTTTAACGGCGCCAATTTTCCAGATTGGGAGATGAATCTCAAGATTGTCCTGGGAGCCGAGAAGTTGCTCTATGTCATAGACAGACCTCTCGGGCCTGAGCCTGGACATGAGCGGGTTGTTGATCATGAGCTTTGGAAGACTCACAGTGATGACAACTCAACTACTCAGTCCGCCATGCTTGCCGCAATGACTCATCAATTTCATCGTCAAAACAAGGGATTGGATCTCTATAACATGATGTTGAAATTAAAGGACCTTCATAGATCTAATCTTAGATCTCAGAAGTATGAATTGCAAAAGAAGCTCTTTCACTCACGTATGTCAGAGGGTACATCTGGCGAGCACTATGTGTCGCAAATGATTATTGACATCGAACAGCTAGGTCAGTTGGCCATAACCTTCGAGGCTGAGACTTCCATAGATTTGATCTTACAGTCTCTGCCTGACTGCTGGGGCGGTTTCATTATGAATTACAATATGATGAACCAAGAGAAGAATCTTGAAGAGTTGATGGCAATACTGAAATAGGCAGAGCTAGAGCTGCGGAAGGGCAAGAAGCGCGAGGCGTATTTCACTTCGACATCTCAAAAGGCCAAGGCTTGGCCGAAAGCTTCTGGAGGTGTCAAGAAGAAGAAAA
The DNA here is from genome assembly GCA_019454045.1 of Zanthoxylum bungeanum. Taxonomy (NCBI): domain Eukaryota; kingdom Viridiplantae; phylum Streptophyta; class Magnoliopsida; order Sapindales; family Rutaceae; genus Zanthoxylum; species Zanthoxylum bungeanum. The sequence continues at coordinate 69,690 of SKCR01026456.1, read as the reverse complement.
GAAAAAAGGCAAGGCCAAATCATCAAAGTCTTGTGGGAATACTAAGGACATATCCCAAGACGTCTGCCTACATTGTAGCAAATGGGGTCACTGAAAGCGTGACTTCCGTGAAGGCGGAGTTGAAGGAAGTGAAGACGGACAAGGCTCCGGCTTCAGGTATGTTTGTTATAAACATGTCCACTACTAGTTTTAAAAATTGGATTTTTGATTCTGGATGTGGTACTCACATATATACTGGAGTGCAGGATCTACTGATTAGCAGGATACTGGCTTCAGATGAGATCGACCTATGAGTCAGAAATAGGATAAGAGTCGCTGTTTTGGCCGTTGGGACCTATGTTTTGTATCTACCATTGGGGCATGTAATTACATTAGGTAACTATTATTTCGTACCTAGTTTGACTAGGAACATCATCTCTGCATTTTGTTTAACCTGTTGCGTGTATACCTTTGTATTCCGGAACACTAGGTGTTTTGTATATAAAGATAACACTTTGATATGTATAGCAGATGTTAATAATAGTCTTTATATTATGAATATAAATGAATCTCAAACATAGAACATGACAAACAAAAGTCTCAAATTGAGTAAAATAGATGAAACTTATATGTGGCATTGTTGTCTGGGACATATTATTAAGACTCATATATCCACTCTTTGGAAGATACTTAGACGGATTTGATCCTGATTCATATGATGTCTGTGAATCCTGTTTATTAGGAAAAATGCCAAAAACGACTTTTAGCGGTAAGGGTGTACGTGCCACCGAGCTGTTAGCCCTCGTTCATGGTGACGTCTATGGGCCCATGTCTAGCCAGGCTAGAGGTGGATAACAGTACTTCGTAACCTTTATGGATGTTCCATCGCGTTATAGTTATGTGTGGATTATGAAACACAAGTCGGAAACTTTTGATAAATTCAAAGTGTTTCGACATGAAGTAGAAAAACAAACCGACTAAAGTATTAATACATTACGGTTGGACCATGGTGGAGAATACTTGAGCAATGAGTTTCTCAATTACTCAAAAGAATATGGTATTCTTTCACAGTGGACTCCTCCCGGAACACCTCAATTGAACGGTGTATCTGAACGGAGATACCGAACTTTGTTGGACATGGTAAGGTCAATAATGAGTCGCACTGAGCTACCAATTTCCTTCTGGGGATACGCATTGAACAGTGCAATACTTATTTTGAATAAGGTTCCGTCAAAGTATGTTGGACAGACTCAATATGAAATATGGACAGGAAAGAAACCAGGTTTCTCATTCCTGAAGATTTGGGGATGCTGGGCATATGTTAAACGTTTGGATGGTACCAAACTAGAACCCAAATCGGATAAGTGCCTATTTGTAGGTTATCCTAGGGAAACCAAAGGATATTACTTCTAAAACCCACAAGAGAACAAGGTATTTGTTGCTCTCCGTGCGGTTTTCCTCGAAAAGGAATTCCTAAATACAATGGTAAGTGATAGGAAAGTAGGACTTGATGAAAATTGGAGTGATACTGTTCATGGCACTGATCCCCTCACGGAACACGAACAGTTCATCAGGGATGAGATTATTCCACAATCTTCTAATACACAAGAACCGTGTAGGTCAGAGAGAGTCAGAAAACAACCTGAGAGGTATGGGTTTCTAATCTCACCTCATGTAGACATTAATTTTATTGAGGATAATAGACCGGCTACGTATGAGGAAGCGATACAAGGTATAGACTCTGCTTTATGGAAAGAGGCCATGAAGTCCGAAATGGATTCCATGTATACAACTAAGTTTGGACACTGGTTGATGTATCGGAAGGCATTATGCCTATTGGTAGCAAATGGGTCTTTATAGTGAAGACAGACATGGATGGCAACATACAAACATACAAAGCTAGGCTTGTAGCGAAAGGGTATCGTCATCAACATGGTATCAATTACAACGAAACCTTTTACCTGTTACCATGATTAAATCCATTCGGATAATGCTTGCTAAAACTGTATATTTCGATTATGAAATATGGCAGATGGACGTCAAAACTGCTTTCCTTAATGGAAACCTTTTGGAGGATGTTTATATACAACAGACTGAAGATTTTGTTGTGCCAAAACATGCAAACAAGGTTTGCAAGTTAAATCGATCCATTTATGGATTGAAGCAAGCATTACGTTCTTGGAACCAACGTTTTGATGAGAAATGAAGATGATTCTTGTGTATATAAGAAGGTTAGTGGGAGCGCACTGACAATGATTGTCCTATAATTTTATGATATATTGCTTCTTAGAAATTACATTCCCATATTAAAATCGGTGAAAGCTTGGCTTTCATTAAAAATCTCCATGAAATTATTGGGAGAGGCAACCTTTATTCTAGGAATAAGAATCTACTAGGATAGATCTAAAAGTTGTTGGCACTCTCCGAGAACTCGTACATTGATAGTGTTGAAGAGATTCAATATGGATCAGTCCCAGAAGGGGTTGCTTCCGGTGTCACATGGCTTCTCTCTATCTAAGGACGTGTGTCCTAAAACTCAAGATGAGATAGATTCAATGAATCAGATCTCGTTCGCTTAAGAAGTCGGATCGATCATGTATGCCATAACATGTACGCGACCTGGTGTCTCATACGCTTTGAGTATATGTACTCACAATCAGGCCGATCCAGGTGATGGTCATTGGATTGATATTAAGAACATCCTTAAGTATCTTAGAGGAACTAAGGATACTTTCTTAATTTATGGAGATTGAGAATTTGAGGTGACTGGAATCACCGATGTAAGTTTCCAAACCGATAAAGACGACTATAAGTCACAATAAGGGTACATATTTTGTTTGAACAATGGAACAGTGAGCTGGAAATCTTCCAAGAAAAATATTGATGTCGATTCAACAATAAAAGTGGAATATATTGTTGCGACTAAGGTAGTAAAAGAAGCATTTTGGATCTATTAAATTCCTAATTGGATTAGAAGTAGTTCTGTTAGCGGCTGAGTTGTGCTACAGCATAGGCTAAGGAATTACGATCTCATCAATGATCAGAGTATATACTTTGATGGTTTCATCTAATTCGAGAGATCACACATCGTGGCGATGTGAAGATCGAAAAATCATCTCAGATGATAACCTTGCAGATCCGCTGACAAAAGCTATATCTCAGCAAACGTTTGAGTGACCCATACATAGTTCAAGTGTTGGACACTTGAGTGATTGGCTATAGGCCAAGTGGTAGATTATTGGATAATTATGACCCATAGCATCACTATTTGTAAAAGACATGGTGTTTTTGTACGAATTAACTATGTGACAAAGGAAATTGCTCTTTTATCATTTTGAAATTGGATTACTTGGATATATAAATGATAAAAGTCTATATGATTAGTACCGGATTAATAAGATATGAGACAATGTTAATCCACGAAAGGTTTAATCATTAAATATCCCTTGTCGTAGTATTATCGAGACTGGACATCAAAAATACGGAATAGGCTAGTATTACACTTGTGCACGTTATAGAAGCTTAATGGCATAGTTCTCATATATTTAAGTATTGGATACTTATGCAAGTGTGATAGGAGGTTCTGTTAGCCGTTGGACCGGGAACAGCTTTGCTCTGGATAGTCCCCTTGGAGTCCCATTGGTAGTATGACTATGTGTCTATGGGAATCCGAATCAAGGTAGGTGTATGTGGTCTTAACTTGAGACTTGCATCGCTAATACTTGCGACAATCAGTACACTTTGGTTTTGGTAGTTCGGGGTTTTAACAGGTTCTGTGTATGCCTCTTAAGGGTTTACTGAGAATCATAGTGTATTGGGTGTGATGTCAAGATGGAATTATCACTTCAGTCATATGGAGATGATGATCACGCAGGGTTACATAACTGTTACTCTCAAATGCTACAGCTATCAGGATAGTATGACTAGGTCATGATTATCCAATTAAAGAGAGTAGTTGTTAGTGATCTGATATATGCTTCGTACGGGGCAGACACAATTCCAACCTTAGGCCTAGCATGTGACATCCGATACTGGATCGTAATACACAATACATTGTATAATATGTCTGATATAGATTATATATTCTTCGTTGAATATTTCTGGAGAATTGGGTAGGCACGATCAGTTGCTAAAAGCAAACCATGTCTTGTAAATCGGTAAGAACGTGGTACGGGGTACGCACGTGTTCGGATAGTTCGATGACCGTATTTACTACCAACATATCCATGGATCTCTTGGGTCGCTTCCCAAAGATTCATTGATGATATTTGACTCGAACAGTATTAATATGTGATTAATTATGAGAGAGAATTAATCTAGGATTAATTGTGGCAAAAAAAAATTATCTGGGATAAAATTCGTATAGAAAAGAGAACGCGGTTAATTTGGAATTAATCGATTAAATAATATATTGGCTATATTAATTGAAATCAGATTTCAATGCGGAATTAAAATTGGATTTTAATTCGGGTGAATGAATTAATTTGGAATTAATTCGTAAGCGACTTTCGTAATAAATTTTGCTAGGCATTATTATTTAATTAAATTGGATTTAATTGTGTTGCAACGGAAAATTCGTTTAATCTGATTAAACGAACCTGAGCCCGAAGTGTGTTGAGTAACCCAACTTGAATTTTAAATTTAAGTGTGGGACCCACTAACTTACATCAATTGTCAATCTAGTTGATGGAAGTGGTTGGGAGCTTTTAATGCAATCTCTTGCAACACACTTTGCTTTTGCTTTTTGGAAAAAAAATATACACTTTTGAAAGTTGACTTTGGTGTTAGAGTTTTAGAAACTAAAATATCAAAAACAACTTTTTCTCTATCTTTCTCCCTTTGCTGTGAACTACCTCTTCTCTTCTACATTGATTTTGCTTCAAAATCAAACAAGCTAGCACTTAAAGGAGTCTTGTGAGGTGATAGGGAAACTCACCATTGGGTTGGATTCATTCAACAGAGCTTGGAGGTTGATCAACATACAAAGAATTTTTGAAATCCAACATCCGATCATTGTAAGTTTTTTCCGCAAACTTTCTTGATAATTCACACACAATATCATGACTTAGAGACCTTGGGCATGTCTAGGACACTAACACTTTGTTCTATTACCGTTATACCTAAATGTGTGCTCAATGTATTAGTTTATCGTGTTCGTTACTGAAATTGTCGTTATTGCTTGTTTACCGCCTTAATTACAAGAAAAGTTATCTTTTACTGCCATTTTACTCATGTAATCATTTATATACATTATTTTATCTATATTGCGATTCTGTATTTCTAGATTATGCAATACATCTTACAAGACTTCCAGTAAATTTGGCCAGACACTAAAAGTGATTAAAACATCTGGCCGACCATGGCCATGTCAGGCTTGGACTCTCTGAGGTTAGGTCCATTAAAGGACTGCTTTGTCCTATTTAATTACTATCTTATTATTGTTGTAATAGTTAATTTCTGCATTTAAACTTTACTTATTTACTGTTTTTCATGTTTGTGCCATGTGTGCTATTAAAATTATTATTGTGTGTGAATTACATTATAAGATATGGTGATACCTCATTTGAACCTAAATATTATACTGACATTAGTAAGAGGCCATTCTGAACCCAAACGCGTTTAAGGTCGTCCTTGCGAAGGATGTAGTGTGGCCTTAAATAATTCCCAATTTTTCATAATCGGTGGCGACTCCTTTATTCTCCGGTTAGTCCCCCAGTGGGCTATTGTACTCTCTATGGACTGTGAGCCCAGCAGTGTCATGGTCATCGATGTCATAGGCACAACGGTAAAACCCGCTTCACTCTTACAGATGTGACTTCACTGAGGATAGAGAATCTATCCTGAAAAAATGCCTTGTAGTATTTATGGCAAGATTGAGGTTTACCATGTCTTCATCTTTTGCATACCTTTTTAACTGCGATGGCGTTGCATATTTAGAAATCACTTTCATTCAAGGCGGTGGTGTAGAACACAGAAATCGGGGTGACGCATGCTGTTCCTGTTGGCAAATTCTAAGGTCCCAAGATCATAAACAAGCATGAAAATGAAGTACGAATACATCGACGAAGTCGCTGAATACTCACATCGATCGGTTGAGCGACGAGGGGGCAAACGAGGCAACAAAAATGAACTGCTGTCCTCCTTCACTGGTTCGGCAGTGTGCAGTCCAAGCTCACTGGTTTGGTTCGGTTTTGGTCCTTCGTCAAGCTCCAAGCTTCGTCGAACGGTTCCCGGCTCATGGGTAGACTTCCCTATCACCTTCGTATGTCTCGTAAGTGTGCTAGCACTTGATGTTTTGCCATAAAACACCACTCTTGCTCCCCATTATTTTCGGTCACTGCCCAGTAAACCAGAAAGTGAAAATGGCGTGAGAGAGATGAGAGTTTTTGCCTCCAAAAATGAAAGAGAGAGAAGAATGAAATTACCAAATTTGTGTATCTAATGCACTCATTTGAATTTCAAATGAATTTGCATTTCATTTGGCTTTTAAAAGTCAAACATTAAAAGCCCACACCAACTTCCATCACTCAATCACATCAATCCATCAAGTGTCACATCACTCAAAGTGACATGTGATTTGACGTTTAATGCGACTAGCAATTTGACGCTTGATTTGACTTGCGTGCCGCACTCGAATTTGAAATGCGAATGCGCTCGCAAAAAATCCCGGGCTCTATTTCGCTAATTCCAAATTAACTAATTTTCCGTTGCGTCGTAATTAAATGATTACGCCAAGCGAAGTCACTATTCACGTCGCTAACGAATTAATTCTAAATTAATTCGTTCGCCCGAATTAAAATCTAATTTCAATTCCGCGTCGAAATCTAATTTCGTTTAATATATCGAATATATTAATTTACCGATTAATTCCAAATTAATCGTTATCTCTCTTTATTGATATTTTATCCCAGATAAAATATCTCCGCAATTAATCCCAGATTAATTTTCTCTCTCATCTAATTAATCCCAGATTAATTCAGAGTGCGAGTTATACGTCATCAGTGAATCTTTGGGAAGCGACCCATGAGATCCCCGGATATGTTGGCAGTAAATTCGGTCGTTGGACTATCCGAACACGTACGTACCAAGTACGACGTTTATACTGATTTACAAGACAAGGTTGGCCTCTAGCAAAGCATCATGCCTACCTAATTCTCCGGAAATATCCTTACAGGAATAAAGGATCTATATCAAACGTAGTATACCATAGTATTGCTTATTTCTGTCCAGTATCGAATGATCACGTGCTAGGCCTGGGGCTGGAATTGTGTCTGCCCTGTACAAAGCACATGTCGGATGTCTGGTAACTAGTCTCTATAATCGGATATACATGACATAGTCATAATATCCCGATAATTGCGCAGCATTTAAGAGAACCAGTCCCGTATCCTACGTGACCATCAACTCCATATGACTGGAGTGACACTTCCGTCTTGACATCACACACAACACACTACGATTCTCAATATACCCAGTATTGGCGTACACAGAACCTGTTAAAGCCCTGGACGACCTCAACCAAAGTATATTGATTGACGCAAGTATTAGCGGTGCAAGTCTCAGGTTAAGACCAAATACACCTACCCTGATTGCAGACTCTCATAGACACATAGTCATACTACCAATGGGATTCTGCGGGGTCTATTCAGAGCGAAGCTGTTTCCCGTACCATCGGTGAAACACAACCTCCTATTACACTTGCATGAGTATCCTATACACAAATATATGAGAACTATGTCGTTGTGCCCTCACAACGCGCACAAGTGCAATACTAGTCTTTTACGTATTTATCGATTTCCAATCTCGATAATACTCTAACTAGGGATATTTAATGATTTATCCTTCGTGGACTGATACTGTCTCATATCATTCTCCGTCCAAGAACAAATCATAGGGACCTCTTATCAATTATATATCTAGGTGATCTAATCACAAATGATAAGAGTGCAATCTCCATTGTCACATAGTTAATTTATACAACAACATCATGATCTGTACAAATAGTGACGCTATGGGTCATAATTGTCCAACAATTCCGGGCTCGCGGCCCGGTTGGGAGTACGGAGTAGCCCGAGGGGGACTAAACCGGAGAATAATGGAGTCGCCACCCGGTGTGAACTGGGACAAAGATTTAAGGCCGCACTCACCCCTCGCAAGGGAAGACCTCAAACCGTTGGGTTCGGAATGGTCCCTTACTTATGCCACTTGTAATGAAATGAAATGATTTGTGTAATAATCTAACCAAGCCTAAGCAACATTTATTTCCAATGAGTATTCTACTTTTAAGTTCACATGCACGAAAGTAATCATCATAACGGCAAACATGCAATAGAACACGACAATCTCATGAACATACTTCGATCATATAATGCGGAAAACAAAGAACAACCTAAACATAATGCAAATTCCAAACGCAAAATAAATGACTAATCATGCTTGAAAATGAACAACTAAATGGGCTAATCATGCTTGAATACCATCTCATGAACACATCAAATAAATAAATGCAGGAATACAAATAGTATGATTGATTACATTATACAAGAGAAATCACCTAAGAAATAATTATGCATGACATGAGATGAAAATGACTCGGTTCAGTGTATGCGCGTTCGTGTAGCGTTCAAAAACGCGTTCGAACGGTAAACAGAAGGTTCGCGTTCGTATAGCGTTTGATAACGCATTCGAACGGGTCCAGACCTGATGCATGATAAAACAAAGGAAATATATGCGCGTTCGAATAACGTTTGTAAATGCGTTCGAATAGGAAACAGAAGGTTCGCATTCGTGTAGCGTTCGAGAATGCGTTCGAATGAACTGAGACAGAAAACATGCATTCATACGGCGTTCTGAAACGCGTTCGAATGAGGTTACAGCAGTGACCTCCAAAATGCAGTAAAAAATATGACAAATACATGAACGGATGAATAGATGACACCTAATAAATAATAACGGGCTAAAAGGCGCGGCAAAGCATCGTGGTAAAGGATTTTAACCCCTCGACATAGAGGACCTTTAATCCAACTTAATAAGCCCATGCGCTAATAACATAGTGCATATGAAAATAAAGACAACAATATCTGACTTTGTATACCCGATTGAACATATCTTACATTCAACCGAATATACGTCATCCGGCGCGGCGAAGCATCGTGGTAAAGGATTTTAACCTCTCGAAATGGAGGACCTTTAATCCGACTTACTAAGCCCATGCGCTAATATCATAATGCATATAAAAATAAAGTAAACAATATCGGACTTTGTATACTCGATTGAACACATCTTACATTCAACCGAATATACGTCATCCGGTGCGGCGAAGCATCGTGGTAAAGGATTTTAACCTCTCGAAATGGAGGACCTTTAATCCGACTTACTAAGCACATGCGCTAATAACATACTGCATATAAAAATAAAGACAACAATATCGGACTTTGTATACCCGATTGAACACATCTTACATTCAACCGAATATACATCATCCGGCGTGGCGAAGCATCGTGGTAAAGGATTTTAACCCCTCGAAACAGAGGACCTTTAATCCGACTTACTAAGCCCATGCGCTTTATCTCATCATTACACAAACAAATAACATGCAGAATTTAAATAACGGATAGTAAACAAATCAAGATAACAAGAAATAAGATATGTGTCGTATACTCAAGTGGTAGGTGGAGTTGTATCCCGAGTACAGATCATACTACCGTCCATTCGGAATCGGCTATGAAATTTATGTCCGGGTTTCCATCCTATATACCACAAGAGGCGACACATTCCGTTTTATTCAAGGGCCACAACATACACCATTTCACAATACATGCATTTTCTATCTATTCAAGGGCCACAACATGCATCACTCCACAATAATCATGTAAATAAGATTCAATAAACAGTAAAAATACGAATAAAAATGGATGTGAAAAGTACCCTCAGGTCTAACCTTTTTCGTCGACTCTCGGATTCGCGTTTCATGGTGATCGGAATGGTTAAGGCTCCGCAACTTTTCCGGTTCACTGGTTTGCGTCTTTCCTCGCTGTTTCACTACTCGGGCTGCTGTTTTCCAACCATCTCGCTACTGTTTTGCTGCTGTTTTGCTACTGTATTTTGGTCACTATTTTGCGGTTTTAGGCTACTATTTTGGGTGTTTTAGGGGTTGTTTGTGGTGGTTAATTAAGGGATAATGGGCTGCTATTTTTTTGAAGGGTTTAGGAAGCAGTTTTGTCACTGTTTCAAGCAATTTTTGGACTGTTTATTCGGTCAGGTTTTGTGTGTGCAGGGGGGCGGTATTTCAGTGGGGTTTTGTGCGAGCAGTGAAGCAGTTTTGACGTGAATGGGCAGTGCAGTTTTGAAGGGGTTTATTTGCGTAGGTTGGCTAAGTTTGTGAGGGTCCAGTGCGTGATGAAGGAGTGAGTGGTCTTGGCTGTTTTCATGAGTGATGAGGTGTTGATGAGCTGTGGCTTATGTGACTTTGGTTCACGTGTGCATGGTGAAAGTGATTGGCCTATGGTTACGTGAAGGTGCTGCGTGGGGTGAAGTTCTTGTTGTAACGTGTGTGGCTGAGGGAGATGAGAGATTGAAGCCGAGAGTTTTAGGTTTGTTTATTGAGAGAGGCGAGAGAGATAGCTGATGAGTGTTTAGGGTTTTTTTTTGTTCTCTTTGTGAGTGCCGTGAATAGTCTCCTCTTTAAGGTTGGTTCTATGTTATTTTTATAGTGATTCATTAGGGTTTGCTTGTTTGTGCATGGGTTTTAAATAAGGAAACAAACTAATTAGTGTCTTATTAGGAAAATCTATATTTGATTGGGGGACATGTTTTGTTTAAATTAGGAATAGGTTTATTTGATTTGTTTTATTTAGGTAGGGATATATTTTATATTTTATTTGATTTATTTTAATTTGGTATGTGATTTTTTATATTAGGAATTTCAATTTAATTAGATTTTAATTTAATTTCAATTTAATTAGTTTTAATTTTAATTTAATTTAATTTGTGACATGTTTTAATTATTTCTGGATTGGGCTTGGGTCAGATGGGCTTGGTGTGTGTCTTAGTGATGGTTTGTGGCTTGCAGGGGTTTTGGGCTAAGGTTAAGTGGTTTGCGGGGTTTTTGGTCTAAAGGTGCTTTAAAATGGAGGTCCAACAAGTGAGCCCGAAGCTAAACAAGCGAATAAGATCTAACAAAAATACTGATTCCCTTCCGATGACCGTTTCCCGCGACTTCCTCGACTTAAAAGGTAGTGTCTCCAAATGAGACTCATCATAGGGACTTATATGCAAAAATGCAGTGCCTGCAGGTGGATTGGTAGTAATGATAACCATCACCTGTTGGCACATATGCTTGAATATTAGTGTGTCCATTTGGTCAATTTAACCCTTTGGCAGGGAGACTTAGTTGTTAACAAATCGTATCCTTGGGTATAAAAAATATGTGTTCATTGGCCGATTAAACCCTTGGGTGGGGAGACTTAGTTATGAACAACCCTTTCCTGATAATAGCTTAAGCCTGAACCCTTGATAAGCCCACTAGAAGCCGATAATTATTATTCATAAGACTAAGCCTCTCGAATGCTTGTGATTGGGCCTTAACCATTTGAAGTCATTTGATCATTTTTACAGTGAGATGTAAACTTGTATGGCCTTTTCAACTATGAAAAGTTTGCATGTCATGATAATTAGGTCAAATGTTTTGAAATGTCAATGACTCACCTTGTGTGCAAACCTTGCTGGGCCTAGAATGTTTAGGTATGATCCAAAAGTGTCAAAACATGAGTTTGATACTCATACTGGCTTTCATCCAGAAAGGATATGGCTTGTTTTGGTCTATTTGGATGTTCTTAAAACGTTTCTATGCCCATCCCAAATAACCATGAATACTAAAGGTCTAATTTGTCATTTCTAACTAATGGCACGATCCCATATTAGGTTTAGTCATTTTTGTAAATATGCGGCCTTTGTCTTTTAATGATGGAACATAACCAAAGTAGTTAAGGTTTACCCTTTAGTATAGAATAGAATGAGCTTGTGTATGCCCTGTTGTTACATAAGTAAAGTCGAACCTAGGACAACTATGAGACTTATCATATGTGTGGGAGAATTAAGGTTGGAAGGATGTATGCCGATGATTGAGCTTCATATGCATTACATCCATCGCATGCATACATGCATCATACTAACTCCTTTTGGTTACAGCCATCATAGCGATGCAGTGGGTTAGATAGCAAGGCAGATTAGTCAAGAAATAACTCAAAATTACATAAATGGCCAGCAGTGATAGTTCCCGCGTAGACTAGTTGGAGACAATCATGACCAAGATGGCAAAATAATTATAGACATTGGCTGATACTATTGCTAACTTAACAACAATGCAAATAACGCCTCGAGTGGTGGGCCTGAAAATAGTGAGTGGAGATATGAGGTGCTCGAGAATAGGGGTGACTGAATAAATCCTTGCTTTGGACGATGACATGACCGAATATGCTACAGGAAAAGCAGCCAAATACCAAACTAAAGTTGATCTCTAGAAATTGATGGAGTAGGTGGAGACAGTGGCCCAAAAGATAAAGGGCAAACATGAAGATCTTTTACACTATAGCGCCATGGCTTTTAAGGAATAACTTCCTTCACAGTTTAGAATGCCGTAAATGGTGAAATTCAACAGGAACGGGGACCCAAAGGTGCATCTCCGACAATATATTTCATTGATGAGTTCAACTGGTCTATCCCAACGCCAAATCCAGAAAATGTTTGGGATGTGATTAGAAGGAGCTTCGAAGGTGTTGTACCATGACTTAGAATAGAAAGTAAGAGATGATTGAAGCACACTGGTCGAAGCCATCCTGAACCAGTACATCTCAGATATGTAGATAGACTTGTTGCCCCGTGACCTAGAGAACACTAAGGATAAGCCAAAGGACAATTTTAAGAAGTATATTGATCATTGGAGAAGCAAACTTGTGAAAATACAAACAAGGCCCTCGGACAAGGACCTAATAAAGATGATAATCAAGGGCACTAAGTCCTCCATTTACGATAAATTGAGGATGATAAACTCAATGATTTCTGATTTTAGGCTGTTGAGAGAAACTGTCATGAACATAGAGGAATAATAGGCTGAAAATAGAAAATTCTACAGGAAAAATAGAAATTCTATTGGTGGACTTTCTGGAACCAAAGCTAGCCCCGCTGAGATTACCATTATTTGAAATATGATATTTTCCAATTTTAGCATACCCCTGTCAAAAATATTTGAAATATTGAGAAGATAATGTCTATTGTAACTCTTAGAAACCAAGTCATTACTAAATCATATCCCTTGCCACTTCAACCTAGACCAATACAATACTTTCACCCGTAAAAAGGCCATGACATCGACAATTGCGTCCGACTCAAACATGAGATACAAAACCTTATCGACAGCCACAAAATCCCCAACCTAGAAAAAAACCAACCCAACACAAACAAAAACCCCTTACCTAATCACCATGCTATACCACATCCCAACTATATGATCAATTATGGCCTGCCCGAAGACTATGTCCTACAAACGTTCCACTAGCAGGCATATATTATGGGAATATGGGATAGCAGCAATAGTGAAACCGGTGAATATAATAAATTTTGAAAGGCTTCTCCACAGTGATAAAGAGAAGGTCAAGAGAATGATGAGGAGTGGCCAATTTTATAATGATGCCAGTAAAAAAGGAGAAGAAGAGGAAGTGAATGAGGAGAAAGAAGTAAATAAATGGGAGAATACTCGGCTTCAACAATTAAATAACAATCGGGCACATATTAGCATTTGGGAATTATTGTGTTCATCCCAAGAGAAAATGAGGGATATGGTTGAAGCCCTAGGAAAAATCATGGTACCACAGATGCAAATCCAACAACTGTCATTGGGTTTGTCCAGAAAGATATAAATAGATCATCACTTTCTTAAAGGAAGAGCTCTCGATGGAAGGTCGAAGTCATAACTGTCTGTTATTCATAAAGGCTAAATTTAGAGGAAATAGAACTTCCTATATGATGGTAGATGATGGTTCCTCTATCAACGTATATCTTTAAAGATACTGCCTAGTTTGGGCATTCGATCGAAGGAACTGATCCCCTCCGATATGACTATCAGGGCTTACGATGATAATAAGCGAGGTGTTGAAGGCACTTTCCAGGCAATGGTTAAAGTAGGTCTGATCGAAGATGATGTGGAATTCACTATGCTCAACAGTCCATCCATTTTTACATTACTTTTAGGGGAGGCCCTAGTTTCACAAGTTTGGAGGGGTACCCTCTACACTACATCAAGTCATCAAGTTCCCCCATGAAGACGGAGTTATAATTATTGGAGCAAAAGCTGGTAATGATATGGCTATGTTGAAAGTCCAACCATTCCAAAGGTTCCAAGTGGTGCTAATCTTTGAGGATGGGTGGATCCTAAAGTTGCTAGTATCATGTAAAAGATGAACTACAAGCCCAACTGATCGGTGAAATCACTCACGTAACGCAAGCGCACGTATCGCTCAAGTAGTATAAAATGTATCGATCCCACGAGGACTTAATACCGAAACTATTAATTTATGAAGCCAAATATTTACGAGTATCTAATAGATTGGTTGTTTGATTGGATGGTGAATTTAAACTTAAAGCAAGTAAATAAAACAGTTCGAAATAGATGAAAGGAAAATTTAATATTATTAAACTATCTAGGGTTGTGAATTCTTCCAATATCTTTTAAAGATGAAGTGGTTATCTTATGTTTGTGCAATATATCGGTTTATTAACAAGGAACACGAATTTATGCAAAAGCCTCTCTCGATGGTCAGATGCAAATACCCAAATAACCCAATTAATCATATGTCTATGTCAACCAATTTACCTGAATTCATTAAGATTAAGTTCCAATTATGGCTACTCCCGCCCGACAGGTATATGTCTATCCTAGAATGAAATCTATTAAGGGGTATCTAATCCTTAAGGGAGATCGTGGGCTATTAAGTTTAAGGCTGAAACTTAAAATCCCTTCGTCAAGTTCATTTTAAGTTTACCAGATCAATCTTATTAATGGTTAGTTAACAAGAAGCATTAAACTTAAGACTTAATAAATAAACCTTATATTACCCAAAACATAAAATAACCCCTTATAAACCGGTGATATTGGAATTCATCACAACCCCAGATAACGGGTTTAGTTACAACACATATTTAGGACTAGTAAAAGCTTAAATAAAGTAAATGATATAAAGTAAAATTTGGAAATTAAAAAGGTAAATAAACAATAAAGAAAATGTTGGGGTTAGAGGATCCACTTTTATTACTTCTATTTTAGATATCTCCCTTATTATAATATATTAACTTTGCATAATATTGCCAACCGTCCATAAAGGCGGTATCTTGATTAAGTCAAATTTAAGATTAATTCCAAACGACCATAATGGCGGTATCCAATTTAGTCAGGTTAAAATCAATTTAATTAAGTCCAACTGATCATAAAGGCGGTATCCCATTAAGCCATGTTTTAAATAGTTTATATATTATAATTAAGGGAGATTAATCTAAATATTAGTAATAAAAGCTTAACCTTTTACCCCAGCAGAGGGGAGTTACCTCCTCATACTGAACAGTAAAAATAAAGACTGAAAAGTAAAGTAAAGAAAGTATTATTGCGTAAAATAAATAAAATTAAATACATAAAGTTGTAAATAAACAAACAAAATACAATCTTCTTAGTATTCTTAAGGAATTCCCGAGAAGAAGGTATAAATTTTCCTTCTGATTTCAGCTTCTATTTTTAGGGAAAAATCTACCACGCACGTCGCGACGCGCCACTCATTCAACACAATGATGACACATGTCCGGCCTTCGAATTATTGGCTCGGCATCGCGATGCGTAAAGTTGTTTGCGTCGCGATGTGCACGTAAGCAATGACGTGTATTATCTGTTAGACAATTATGACCCATAGAGTCACTATTTGTAAAAGACATTGTGGTTTTTGTACAAATTAATTATGTAGCAATGGAAATTGCATTTTATAAATTTGTAATTTGATTACTTAAATATATAAATGATAAAAGTCAATATGATTAGTTCCGGATTATAAGATATGAGACACTATCAATCCATAAGGGTTTAATCATTAAATATCCCTAGTCGTAGTATTATCGAGACTGGACATCGATAATGCGGAATAGACTAGTATTGCACTTGTGCGTGTTATGGAAGCGTAACGGCATAGTTCTCATATATTTAAGTATTGGATACTTATGCAAGTGTGATAGGAGGTTGTGTTTACCGATGGTACGGAAACAGCTTCGCTTTGGATAGACCCCGCGGAATCCCATTGGTAGTATGACTATTTGTCTATAGGAATCCGCTTCAGGGTATGTGTATTTGGCCTTAACCTGAGACTTGCATCGCTAGTACTTGAGACAATCAATACGCTTTGGTTTTGGTCATCCAGGACTTTAACAGGTTCCGTGTACGCCTCTTCTGGGTTTATTGAGAATCGTAGTGTATTGGGTGTGATGTCAAGATGGAAGTATCACTTCAGTCATATGGAGATGATGATCACGCATGGATACATAACTGTTACTCTAAATTGGTTGCAACCATCGGGATAATATGACATGGTCATGATTATCCTATTAAATAGACTAGTTGCTTGTAATTCGATATATGCTTCGTACGGGGCAGACAATATTCCAACCTCAGACCTTGCATGTGACATCCGATACTGGATCGCAATACGCAATACTATGTATACTACGCTTGACAAAGATTATATATTTCATTTAGAATATTTCTGGAGAATTGGGTAGGCACGATGTTTTGGTAGAAGCCAACCATGTCTCGTAAATCGGTAAAAACGTAGTACGAGGTACGTATATGAGGTACGTACGTGATTGGATAGTCCGACGACCAAATTTGCTACCAACATATCCAGGGATCTCTTTGGTCGCTTCCCGAAGATTCACCGATGATGTATGATTCGAGCATAATTAATCTAGGATTAATTACGGAGAGATTTTATCTAGGATAAAATACTATTTGAAGAGAGAGAACGATTAATTTGAAATTAATCGATAAAATAATATATTCGATATATTAAACGAAATTAGATTTCGACGTGGAATTAAAATTGGATTTTAATTCGGGCAAACGAATTAATTTAGAATTAATTCGCTAGCGACGTGAATAGTAATTTTACTTGGCATAATTATTTAATTAAATTTGATTTAATTACGTCGCAACGGATAATTTGTTAATTCAGAATTAGCGAACTTGAGCCCGGGATGTGTTGCGGGCCCACTCAGATTTTGAATCAAGTGGGGCCCACTAGTCACATCACTTGTCACTTTAGTTGATGGGTTTTGGTGAAGTTAGTGAAGACTTGTTCAACACACTTCCTAAAGTTGACGGCTTGATTGACTAATACCAAATGTTTGGTATATGATTATTTGATTTTTGAAATCAAAACACAAGTCAACAACTTCAACTTCACTTCATCTCCTCTCTCTCTCAAGCTCACGGTATTGAGCAATTTTTTCTTCTAAAAATTTTCTTCATTGTCGTGACTCTCCCAAGGAAATTAGAAAGTTTGTTGCAAATTTTCTAAGTGCTAGCACACTCAAGGAATCATCCAAGGTGATAGGGAAACCATCCCAAAAGCTTGGAATCAACTCAAAATCTTGGAGCATGGATCTCATCCCCAAAAGTGGAGCTTGGCCGAAAACTTGGAGGAACCATTTTTGTATTTAACGCATCCTAAATCCGTTCAATGTAAGTATGATTCCGCCATACTTTAATTTTGTATTCACTTTATTTCATTTCTTATATTGATCTTGGATTGTCTTAGAGACCAACAATGGTATCAGAGCCTTGAATAAGCATGAAATTAATTTAGGGTTTATATACTAAAATTTGGGTAAATTTGATTTGAGCATGTTTTAATCAAATTGTTTGTATGAGTATGCTTGTATGTTAATAACTTGGAGTTATAGATGATCAATTTGAAGAAAATTGAATTGGATTAATTTTCCCCAATTTTTGCATGTTGGCCGAATGCAATGTAGCCCTAAAGTCATGGTATTTTTTGTTTTTTGATCATTGGATGAGTTGAAAGACATGGTTATATTGATTTAAGATTCAATCGGATTGAAATCGGAATCGAATATAAAAACCCTCAAAATGATGTGAGCTTCAAAGCATAAAATGAGATGATTTTTTGTTTCAATAATGTTGGACATGTGTTGAACAAATTAAAGCATGATTAATTGATTAAATTGATTTTTGGAAATATTAATTTAGATAATTAATTAATACTATACACTTTAATTAATTAAATTATGAAATTTGGAATTTTAGAATTTGATTAATTGGGCTTAATTTAGAATTGGGCTTTAAATGTTGTATTTGGGCCTAATGGGCTTGGTTGGGCCAAGTTGGTTTAGGTCAATTGGATTAGATCCAAATTGGGCCTAAATCATTCCATTAAGTCCAAATATGACAAATGGGCCTTTTATGTTTATTTGGGCCTTATGGGCATAAATTGGTTTCTTGGCAAATAAGATGATTCCTTAATTGGGATTTGGTATTTGAGTTTGACCCATATTCACCAAAGTTCATGCCTTAAGAAATTAATTGAAAGCCCATTGGACTTTAATTAAATGACATTGGATGTTAATTGGGCTTTGAGACCCATTTAGATTAGATTTGGAATCTAGAACATTAAAAAGTGTAGTTATTTAATTTGGAATTAAATATATAGAATTAGTATTGAATACGAATTAAATTAGATTTAAATTGTAGTTCGATATAATTCAAGAATTCGTACTTTGAGTACTTATTCTTAAACGAGTTGGACTCGCGCAAAATCAAATCGTTGTTTGAACATTGGATGATCACTTTATTCAAAGATTAATTAATTGGATTAGATTGATTGAATAACATAATTTGTGTGAATACATGAATGTGTTGAATGAATAGTGTATATCTGATGGATATTAGAAGGGAAATGGCAATTTTAGAAATTGTTGTAAATTTAGAATTTATTAAATTGGACCTGCGTGTCCAGCCTTAGCTCTCTTGATTCTTTGTAATTCTCTTCTCACCTAATTCCCCTCAATGTTAATGAGGTTTCTTTCATTGTATTATGTAATTGGGTAGAAGTAAGAATAGTGCTAGCCGGGGAGAGGAAAGTGAGTGATTTTTTCTATGAACAATCTGTAAGATATCCATCCGCATATCATTATTAATTTATTTACGCGCCTTATTATGCTTTTATAATGCATGCTTAAGGGTGTATGATGAGACCTAACAAAGATAATAAATTGGTTGCCAATTTACGCAAAAACCCTCAATAAATATTAAGCGTTTTCCTTCCATTGAGTGATTCTTACTCAAGATCCAAGATTGGCACTGGTTTGTTGGCCAAAGTCAAGACCTTTGTCCATCGCGGATGTGTTTGAATCATGAAGGCTTTGTTCCATATCATATGTCTTGTCCAAGTTGTGATTTTTTGGTCAAAGTCAAGATCACTTCTTGTCCATCGACATCGATTACGAAGCTTTCCAAAGTCAATGGGTTCCGCTTAACTGGAATCATTAAGCTTGTTGTGCCAAATCCAAGGCTTAGTTGATTCAGAGGAAAAAGGTTAGGAAAATATATTGGATATATTGGCATATATATTGTATATATGCTTCGGACTTGGAGGTCCACCTACCGGATCTAGGAATTGGATGAGATCCAATTGATCTTAGAGATCTACCTAGTTAAATATCATACAGTTTGTTGGCCAAAGTCAAGGTTGTGTGTTATTTAACGGGATCCTAGCCCACTATGAAACTAGGTTTCCCGAGTACTCAACAGAAGGATAGAGGCTCGCTGAAAAATAGTGGGAGGCTAGTATTGAATTTGCAATTTCGTTCAAATACATAGCTTTACGCGCTTTCAAAATTATTTCGTCAATTATTTTTATTAGTTGGACTAATATATTATTATTATTCTTGTAACAGTTAGACTGTACCCATACATCGTTAATCGAATAGTTGGACTATTGCGGTTAAGATGACAGGAAAGTTAAGCATTAGGGATATTGTCATGGGCGAAAATGTCTTTAATGGCACAAACTTTCAGGACTGGGATATGAATCTCAGAATTATTCTGGGATCCGAGAAGTTACTCTACACTATAGAGCGACCTCTTGGGCCTAAGCCCCGACCTGATCAGTTACTTGAGCTAGAGCTTTGGAAGACTCATAGCGATGACAATACGACTACTCAGTCGGTAATGCTTGCTGCTATGACTCCGCAATTTCGTCGTCAAAATAAGGGATTGGATCCCTATGAGATGATGGCGAAGTTACATGATCTTCACCGATCTAATCTTAGATCGTAAAGATATGAGTTACAGAAGAAGCTCTTCCGCGCTCGCATGTCAGATGGTACGTCTGTTGAGCAGCATGTGTCACAGATGATTGCTGACATTGAGCAACTCAGACAGATAGGCATCATTTTTTAGGCTGAGACTTCTATAGATTTGATCTTGCAGTCTCTGCCAGACACTTAGAGTGGGTTAATCATGATCTACAATATGATGAACCAAGAACAAACTCTTGGAGAGTTGATGTCCACTCTGCGTGAAGCAGAGAAAGAGCTTCAAAAGAGCAAGAAGCACGAGGCGCCCTTTGCTTCAACATCTCAGGCTCCGAGGGCTTGGCCCAAAGCGACTAGAGGTGTCAAGAAGAAGAAGAAGCATAAGAAGAAGGGCAAGGCCAAATCGTCAAAGGGTTCTGGGAAACCTAAGGACAAAACCCAAGATGTATGTTTGCAGTGCGAGAAGCGGGGTCACTAGAAGCGTGACTGTTGGGTTTTCTAAGTTATCCCAAGATCAATCAAGCAATGAAAATAATGTGAATACAATAAAGAAGTATGGCGGAATCATACTTACAATGATCGGATTTGCGATGCGTGGAACACAAAAAATTCTTGCTCCCTAGAAGCTCTCGGCAATGCCTCCATTTTGTGCTCCTCCAAAATTCGGCCATGGCTCTCATTTGTGCTCCAAGCTTTGTTTCAAATGGATTCCATGCTTATAAATGGGTTTCCCTATCACCTTTGTGTGACCCCTTGGATGTGCTAGCACCATTGAAAAATTTGCCACAAATATTTCCTTTGCATCTTATAACTCTCGGCATTGAGAGGAAATTAGAGAGGATTTGGCACCAAGGCCGAATGAGGGAGAGATGGAGAGAATGAGATGAGTTATTTTTTGTGTATTTTGGATTTCTAAAATATAATACCAAAAACCAAAGTCAAAAAGGTACAAGGCATTAAAGTCTTCCATCTACTTCCATCATTCAAAATTTGACAAGTTGTCAATCACCAAAAATATGACAAGACACCCATCACATGAATGACTAATGATGTGACGCATGATGTGACTTGTGGGCCCCACTTGATTCTAAATACGAGTGGGCCCGCAAACACTCTCGGGCTCGGGTTCGCTAATTCCGAATTAACAATTTTTCCGTTGCGACGTAATTAAATCAAATTTAATTAAATAATTATGCCTAGCAAAATTACTATTCACGTCGCTAGCGAATTAATTCTAAATTAACTCGTTCGCCCGAATTAAAATTTAATTTTAATTCTGCGTCGATATCTAATTTCGAATAATAGAACGAATATATTATTTTTTATCGATTAATTCCAAATTAATCGTTCTCTCTCTTTAAATAATATTTTATCCCAGATAAAATATCTCCGTAATTAATCCTAGATTAATTTTCTCTCTCTATTAATTAATCTCAGATTAATAATGTGTGAGTCATAATTCATCGGTGAATCTTCGGGAAGCGACCCATGAGATCCCCGGATATGTCGGCAGTAAATCCGGTCGTCGGACTATCCGAACACGTACGTACCTAGTACTACATTTTTACCGATTTACAAGACATGGTTGGCTTATAGCAAAGCACTGTGCCTACCCAATTCTCCAGAAATATTCTTAAAGGAATATGTAATCTATATCAGGCGTAGCATACGTAGTATTGCGTATTTCGATCCAGTATCGGATGTCACGTGCTAGGCCTGGGGCTGGAATTGTGTATGCCCCGTACGAAGCACATGTCGGATCTCTGGTTACTAGTCTCTATAATCGGATAATCATGACCTAGTCATATTATCCTGATGACTGCAGTATATAAGAGTACCAGTTCCGTATCCTACGTGACCATCATCTCCACTATGACTGGAGTGATACTTTCATCTTGACATCACACCCAACACACTACGATTCTCAATATACCCAGAAGAGGCGTACACAGAACCGGTTAAAGCCCTGGACGACCAAAACCAAAGTACATTGATTGTCGCAAGTATTAGCGGTGCAAGTCTCAGGTTAAGACCAAATACATCTACCCTGATTCGGACTTCCATAGACACATAGTCATACTACCAATGGAATTCTGAGGGCTCTATCTAGAGCGAAGCTGTTTCCGTACCATAGGTAAACACAGCCTCCTATTACACTTGCATAAGTATCCAATACTTAAATATATGAGAACTATGATGTTATGCTCCTATAACACGCACAAGTGCAATACTAGTCTATTCCGCATTATCGATGTCCAATCTCGATAATACTACGACTATGGATATT
Organism: Zanthoxylum bungeanum; assembly: GCA_019454045.1. Lineage (NCBI taxonomy): Eukaryota > Viridiplantae > Streptophyta > Magnoliopsida > Sapindales > Rutaceae > Zanthoxylum > Zanthoxylum bungeanum. Next base: position 47,060 of record SKCR01026456.1, on the reverse strand, counting down.
TAATGATAAAATCTTAGTGGATTAATATTGTCTCATATCTTATTAATCTGGTACTAATCATATGGACTTTTATCATTTATATATCTTGGTAATCTAATTACAAATGATAAAAGAGCAATTTCTTTTGTCACATAGTTTATTCGTACAACAACACCATGTTCTGTACAAATAGTGATGTTATGGGTCATAATTGTCCAACAATCTCCCACTTGGCCTATAGCCAATCACTCAAGTGTCTTACACTTGAACTATGTACGGTTCGCTCAAACTTCTGCTGAGAAAATGCTTTTGTCAACGGATTTGCATAGTTATCATCTGATGCGATTTATTCGATCATCATATCGCCACGATGTATGATCCGAACGAATCAGATGAATAGTTTAAGTATATACTTGGATCGTTGATGAGACCATTAATTCTTTAGCATGTGTTGTAGCCTAGCTCAGCTGCTAACAGAACTACTCCTAATCCAATTAGGATTATATAGATCCAAAGTGCTTCTATTGCTGCCTCAACTGCAGCAATATTCCGCTTTTTTTGTTTATTCAGTAACAGTATCTTGCTTGGAATATTTCCAGCTCACTGTTCCGTTATTCAAACTATATAGTACCGTTATTACGACTTATAGTTGTTCTTTTCGGTTAGGAAACTTGCAACGGTGAACCCAGTCACTTCAAGTTCTCCTTCTCCATAGCTTAAGAAAGCATCCTTAGTTCGTCTAAGATACTTAAGGATGTTCTTAACATCAATCCAGTGACTATCACTTGGATTGGCCTGATTGTGACTCCATATGCTCAAAGCATATGAGACACCAGGTCGCGTACATAGATTTCAATGTACGAGTTCTCGGAGAGTCCCAACAACTTTTAGATCTATCCCAGTAGATCTAAATATTAGTAATAAAAGTTTTACCTTTTACCCCAGCAAAGGGGAGTTACCTCATCATTACTGAAAAGTAAAAACTGAAAATTAAAGAAAGAAAAGTATTGTGCGTAAAAGTAAATTGCGGAAAGTAAAAAATGAAAAGTAAAGAAAATAAAGTGCGAAAACGGAAATTAATTACTGAAAGCTGTAAATAAATAGACAAGATACAATCTTCTTAGTATTCTTAAGGAATTCCTTAGAAGAAAGTATGAATTTTACAAATGAAATGGCTTGGTATTTATAGGTAAAATTTTACCTCCATCAAATCATCCATCAAATCAATTATTAATTGCTCCACTAATTACTCCACCAAATCCATTATTAATTGCTCCACTAATCTCTTATCATGTTTGGTGATGATTTGATAATTTTTATTATTTATTTATTAATTTATTTTTTGCTTTGAAAATGATTGAAAGTGACTTTAATAATTACACACAACACACTTCTGGATGGTTCATCAATTTCGGGCATGAAATCTTCAGAATTCGAAATTATTTTATCTTTCAAAGCTGTAGATCTTTGTGTCTTCTTTAATCTGGAACTTGAGTCAGCTCAATCCGATATCGGAGTAAAACGTTATGCCCAAAATACGACAGATGCACAAAATTGGAATTTCCAAAACTGCACTTCGTTAAAACGCCCTTTCAAGTTTCCAATCTCCAAAATTAATATGTCAAATCCAATTTTTACCCTTATTTGACCAACATTTCGTCCTAAATGATTTAATTGTGTCCCAATATTATTTTATCTGTAAAATAAACTAAAACACATCAAAACGTTCATCAAACCCGAGAAACTAAACAAAATATTAAGTAAAAGGGGCGGTAAATATTGATATATTTTCCGCTCATCATATACCCGCAATGAGTTATACTCTGATATAGAGATAATATTTCTAGTCAAACTAGGTATATTATAACAGTTTCCTAATTTAAGTACACACCCTAAGGGTCGTTCCTAAACTTTTGATAAATTCAAAGAGTTTCGACATGAAGTATAAAAACAGATCGGCAAAAGTATTAAGACATTACGGTTGGACCGTAGTGGAAAATACTTGAGCAATAAATTTCTCAATTACTTTAAAGAGTATAGTTTTCTTTCAATGTGGACTCTACCCGGAACACCTCAATTTGACGATGTGTCCGAACAGAGAAACCGAACTTTGTTGGACATAGTTAGGTTAATGATGAGTCGCTTTGAGCTACCAATTTCCTTCATGGAATACACATTAAACAGTGCAATACTTATTTTGAATAAGGTTCCATGATAATCTGTTAGACAGACTTCATATTAAATATGAACAGGAAAGAAACTGGGTTTTCTTATTCCTGAAGATTTAGGAATGATGGGCATATGTTTGGATGATACCAAACTAGAACCCAAATCGGATAATTGCCTATTTGTAGGTTATCCTAAGGAAACCAAAGTATAGTACTTATACAACTCACAAGAGAACAATATAATTGTAGCTCTCTATGCGGTTGTCCTAAGAGGAATACCTATATGCAGTGGTAAGTGGGAGGAAAGTAAAACTCGATGAAAATCGGAGTAATACTGTTTCAGGCACCGATTCCTTAACGGATCACAAATAGTTCATCAGGGATGAAATTGTACCACAAACTTCGAATACACAAGAACCGCGTAAGTAGGAGAGAGTCAGAAAATAACCTGGGAGGTATGGGTTTCTGATCTCACCTCATGAAGATGTCAATCTTATTGAGGAATACGAACCGGCTATGTGTGAGGAAGTGATACAAGGTATCGACTCCCTCTTTATGGAAAAATTCCATGAAGTCCGAAATGGATTCCATGTATACCAACCAAGTTTGGACACTTGTTGTTGTACCGGAAGGCATTGTGCCTATTGGTACTATATGAGTATTCAAGGAAGACATACATGAATGGCAACATACAAATGTACACAGCTAGGCTTGTACAGAAAAGGTATCGTCATCAACATAGTGTCGATTACGACGAAAACTTTTACCCGTTGCCATGGTTAAATCCATTTGCATAATGTTTGCTAATGCTGCGTATTTCATTTATGAAATATGGCAGCTGAACATCAAAACCGCTTTCCTTCAACGGAAACCTTTTGGAGGATGTTTATAAACATCCTAACGGTTTTGTCGTACCAAAACAAGCAAACAAGGTTTGCAAGTTAATTCAATCCATTTATGGATTGAAGCAAGCATTGCGTTCTTGGAACTAACGTTTTGATAAGATCATAATGGTATATGATTTAATTCAAAACGAATATAATACTTGTGTATATAAGAAGGTTAGTGGGAGCGCACTGAAAGTGATTGTCCTAAATAATGATGATATATCATTTCTTGGAAATGACATTCCCATAATACAATCGGTGAAAGCTTGGCTTTCATGAAAATTCTCCGTAGAATTCTTGGGAGAAACAACCTTTATTCTAGGAATAAGGATCTACTAGGATAGATCTAAAAGTTGTTGGGACTCTCCGAGAACTCGTACATTGAAATCTATGTACGCGACCTGGTGTCTCATATGCTTTGAGCATATGGAGTCACAATCAGGCCAATCCAAGTGATAGTCACTGGATTGATGTTAAGAACATCCTTAAGTATCTTAGACGAACTAAGGATGCTTTCTTAAGCTATGGAGAATGAGAACTTGAAGTGACTGGGTTCACCGTTGCAAGTTTCCTAACCAAAAAGAACGACTATAAGTCGTAATAACGGTACTATATAGTTTGAATAACATAACAGTGAGCTGGAAATCTTCCAAGCAAGATACTGTTGCCGAATAAACAACAAAAACGGAATATTGATGCAGCTGAGGCAGCAAAATAAGTAATTTTGGATCTATAAAATTCCTAATTGGATTAGGAGTAGTTCTGTTAGCAGCTGAGCTAGGCTACAGCACAGGCTAAAGAATTAATGGTCTCATCAACGATTCAAGTATGTACTTCAAATGGTTTCAACTGATTGTTCGGATCATACATCGTGGCGATGTGATGATCGAATAAAACACATCAGATGATAAGATTGCAAATCCGCTGACGAAAGCTGTTTCTCAGCAGAAGTTTGAGCGACCCGTACATAGTTCAGGTGTATGACACTTGAGTGATTGGCTATAGGCCAAGTGGGAGATTGTTGGACAATTATGACCCATAGCATCACTATTTGTACAGAACATGGTGTTGTTGTACGAATAAACTATGTGACAAAAGAAATTTCTCTTTTATCATTTGTAATTAGATTACCAAGATATATAAATGATAAAAGTCCATATGATTAGTACCAGATTAATAAGATATGAGACAATATTAATCCACTAAGGTTTTATCATTAAATATCCATAGTCGTAGTATTATCAAGACTGGACATCGATAATGCGGAATAGACTAGTATTGCACTTGTGCGCGTTGTGGGAGCATAACGGTATAGTTCTCATATATTTAAGTATTGGATACTTATGCAAGTGTGATAGGAGGTTGTGTTTACCGATGGTAAGGAAACAGCTTCGCTCTGGATAGAGCCCTCGGAATTCCATTTGTAGTATGACTATGTGTCTATGGAAGTCCGAATCAGAGTAGGTGTATTTGGTCTTAACCTGAGACTTGCATCGCTAATACTTACGATAATCAATATACTTTGGTTTTGGTCGTCCGGGGCTTTAACAAGTTCTGTGTACGCCTCTTCTGGGTATATTGAGAATCGTAGTGTATTGGGTGTGATGTCAAGATAGAAGTATCACTTCAGTCATATGGAGATGATGATCACATATGATACGGAACTAGTACTCTTAAGTACTGCAGTCATCGGGATAATATGACTAGGTCTTGATTATCCGATTATAGAGACTAGTTACCAGAGAATTGATATGTGCTTCGTACGGGGAAGACACGATTCCAGCCCGAGGCCTAGCAGGTGACATCCGATACTGGATCGTAATACCCAATACTACGTATACTACGCCTAACAAAGATTACATATTCCTTAAAAGAATATTTCTGGAGAATTTGGTAAGCACAGTGTTTTACTAGAAGCCAATCATGTCTTGTAAATCGGTAAAAACATGGTACGGGGTACGCACGTATTCGGATAGTCCGATAACCGAATTTACTGCCAACATATCCAGGGATCTCATGGGTCGCTTCCCGAAGATTCGCCGATGACGTATGACTCGAACATAATTAATCTGGGATTAATTATAAGAGAGAGAAAATTAATCTAGGATTAATTGCGGAAAGATTTTATCTGGGATAAAATTCTATTAATAGAGAGAGAATGATTAATTTGAAATTAATCGATTAAATAATATATTCGATATATTAAATGAAATTCGATTTCATAACGGAATTAAAATTGGATTTTAATTAGGGCGAACGAATTAATTTAGAATTAATTCGCGAGCGACTTTAATAGTAATTTTGCTAGTCATAATTATTTAATTAAATTTGATTTAATTAAGTCGCGACGGAAAATTCGTTATTTTGGAATTAACGAACCCGAGCCCGGGATGTGTTTACGGGCCCACTCGGATTTTGAATCAAGTGGGGCCCACATCAAGTCACATCAATTGTCTACTTTGATGATGGACATCTAGTCACTTTATGGTGATGGAGGTGGTTGAATGCATTAAATGTATTTTTCCCTCCAAATTTTATCTTTTTGGAAAAGGATATACATCTTTTTGGACAAGTTGTATTTGTCTAATTTTGTTTCAGAAACAAAACACTCATTCTCTCCTTTTTTTTTTGCCAAAAACCGAAAATGCTCTCTCCCATCTTCTTCATGGCTTGGCCGAGAACCACAAGGAAGAAATAGGAAGATTTTGTTGCAAAATTTTTCCATTGCTAGCACACAAAGAATCATACAAAGGTGATAGGGAAACTACTCTCATGAGTTTGGAATTCATTCACCAAAGCTTGGAAGCTCAACATACATCAAAGGAGAGCTTGGAGCAAACTTCAAAGGTTGGAATTTTTGTTATCTCCTACATCCTCTTAGCCGATCAAAGTGAGTATTTTCCGCTACTTTACTTTGCGTATTCACATGTTTTATGCTTAAAGATCTTGGTTATTGTTCTTAGAGAACCCAACACATATATGCTGTTAAATATGTACTGTGCATTGTTAACCATTGATTTCGACTTTGTTATGTGTGACCTTTTGGGTTCCCCTCAAGTTGGACATGAAATGAATCGTGATAATTTAATCGAACATAAATTATCCTCCGATCAGATGGTCATTCGACTTCAATGACCAAGGTTGACATCTAGCAACATGCCAAGGCCCCCAAATGAGAAGGAAAAATATATATACCCATTCTATATGCGATTTACATATAATACGGTCTCTCGCCTCACTGTATCCCACCTATTGACCTAGGGTACGGAAAGTGTCTACCCATATGGTCAAAGGTATGATGTTGATAGTGTCATGAATCATGCTAACCCAAGAATCTCACATGATTCTTCCGCTGTGGCCACAGTCTCAAGCACTGATCACACATATCAACCCGCGAACTGGAATACTACTCTTATAAGAAAATATTATTCGAGAGCGTGGCAATTCTCTGTTGTATCTTTACAAACTTCATATGTTTCAACAAATGACCTAATCATGCCCTTATGATCGGATCTTTTGAACCAGGGAAGGAGAATGTCAAAGTTATTTGATCCACACATAAGATTGTAAAGACCTCAAGTCTAAGGACTAGTCGTATAATCGATACATGAAAGTTCTCATAGACACATGGGATAAACACTCCATATGAAAACTTTCGGCGGTCAGTTCGATGGACACGAGCAACTCATGCATCCATGTGATACAACAAGCGAACAGATCTCCGCTAGTAGCCTATGAGATCGGCTACCCCACTTAAGGGTGGATCATATCATCATGCTAGTCTCTTCGCTTTGTGAACGCCCCGATTATTCATAAAACTATGATTAGGAACATTTAAGAGTAATGATTCTCATAAGGCGTGGAAGCCATCATCTTATTACTCCAAGGGCTTTATTACAGTGTTGATGATTCATATAAGTTATGTAAGACACGTATAATAAAGATTGTCATTTTATGAATTAATGAAAATATTACAAATACATGTACATATAGCCCATCCACAAGTTGGGTATAGGGCATATCCCAACATGCGTAAGGAGAGATTTATAACACAACGAAGATCTAAGTTACAACCAATAAGCGATGGACCATTTCAAGTCTTGGAGCGCATCAATGACAATGCTTATAAATTGTATCTTTCAGGTGAGTATAGTATTTCTGCTACCTTCAAAGTTTCTAATTTATCTCCTTTTTATGCAAGTTCAGATTCGAGGTCGAATTTTTTTTAGAGTGGAGGGAAATATGTGAATCAAGGAACGCAAGGAGATAGACCTATTAAAGATTCAACCAAGCATGTAATTGATCCACTTCAAGTTCCCATTGGACCAATTACGAGCTACGAAGAAAGAATCGATGTCAGGCCTAGCTCAAGGATTTGTGGCTGAATTCAGCAAATGGACTCGAGGAGCAGAATCAAGTCATGTAGGCTATAAATAAAAGGGTCCAAGTTGTTTCAACTTGATTCAAGTGTTTAATGAACAAGTCCAAGATTAATAAGAGCAATGCAAGCCAAAGAGCTACAAGGATGCGCATATGGAAGATTATTGGGCTTAGATGGCTTTAATTAGTAGTTATTTGTGTTTATTTAGTAGTCAAATTAGTTAGTTTCCTATTAGGATTGGGTAGTTAGTTTCCTATTAGAGCTAGATTATGATTTGTTTTCTTTTTTCTAGTTGGACTAGTATTGTACATATTATTTAAAGGGTTATTTCTCATTAATGAAAGACATACAACTTTCAAGCATATTGTCGTGATTGCATTGGTAAGAGAGAGAGATTTACTTTATTCATTGATTGAACACAAGACTTATCAAAGAACTAGTCATATTTTGTGGCGTCTTCGCTAACAATATTCCTTCAAGAATACAGAAGATTGCTAGAGGCAGACTTTCTAGAGGTTCAACTTGATGCTCAATCATGTTTACTGCAACATGCCTCAAATACATTATTTTCAGATTCTCCCCCATAATAACTTCTAATACAATAAATGAGAAATCTTTTTTTTTATTATTATTTTAACTCATTTTCTAAAAATTTTAAAAACTGCAAAGTCTTCATTTTTTTTTATGCCAAAATGATACCCATGTCTAGAAAAAAAATAACCAACAAGCATAATATTTACTAGTAACTCTAAATTACCTAAATAAATCTATATGCAATACTTGAAGGGATCTTGAAGTAGAAATATGATTTTTGTACATAAAAGATATTTTCACTTGTTTTCGAAATGGACAAACATCACAAAACCTTGTCTTCTAAGCTTTATCGCTAGTCGTTTTGTGGAAGGGCATGTGCCTTAAAAATGAGGCACATTCATATCTGGTTCTGTGTCTGGGTTTACAGAAAAAGCTATGACTTAGTCTAAGCCTTTTTTTTAAACATGTATTTATAGATAAAATGCAGAAAATTTTTAACTAACAGACCATATGAATGAAACAGCTCAGTGCAAAGGCTCTTTTGATGATAGTTTTGTATAGAATGTGAAGAAGATAAAGCATCATTTTTGGATTCAACTCCACAAGAGACTTTTTTCTTGCACATCCCAGAAAATATTTAACAGACCATATGAATGAAATGAGAGTATTGTTTGTTGTGTAGATATAAAAAGCCTGCCTGGCCCAGCCCAGGACCATGTTGAGCTTCAGGCGGCCCAGCCAAACATAAGATGGGCGTGGGCTTTTAAAAATCACAACGACCTGGGCTTGGCAAAGCCGGCCCAGCCCAAATCTCATCCATACACAGCAATTTTTCGGATTGTGATAAATGGGCTAGGGCGGACTTGGCAAGAAAATCCACCATTAAAAAATATTTTTTTATCATTTTTTAAGTATTAAAATACTTTAGAAATGTTATAAAAGAAAGAACAAGAAGATAGTAGAATATTTTTTAAAGCTACATAATTTTATTTTTATTTCTCAATTGAATTATAAATTTCGATCTTTAGATTAGGTTAAGATTGTTATCCCTAAATAATGTGGAATAAACTAAATTTGTAAATATTAAAGTAAGAGACCGCATTATTTACAACACTCCACCTTGAGACCTATCACTTTAATCTTACAATAATTATCTAACCAAGTATTGCCTCATTAAAACTTTGCCAGTAAAACCCAATGGAACAAAACCTGATCAAAGGAAAAAAATAATTACAATACGCTTTTATCTAACTGTAACTTTTCATGTCAATGAATACGCTCTCCCTGATGAAATGCTCTCATTCAAAATATATCAACAAGATAATTTACTAAGTCGATGCATGTCAATGCTATATATAAGCTTCTCAAATGATGTTAGTAAAGCTTTCGGAAATAAGTTTGCAAAGTTATCAGTTGAATATATTTACTTGACATCAATTTGTTTGCTCTGCTGGAGCTCAAGAGTGTAGAAGACCTTTGGTGAGATGTGTTTGATTCTGTCTCTCTTGATGTACCCTCCCTTAATTTGTGCAACACAAGCAACATTATATTAATATATCACTGTTGAAATATTTGTAGCGGAGTTCAAGTCATATGTGCTCTGAATGTGATTGATAAGTGACATTAACCATATACATTCTCTGTTTGTCTATCTGTAAATGTGTCTTATGAGGATCAGAGAGGTATCCTACATCAGTAAAATCAACTAGACTTGGATTTTGTGTTACCTCACTTGAATATAATAATTCAAAGTCTTTTGTCCCAGAAAATATGTTTGATGCCATTCCAATATCGTCGAGCTAGTGCAAAGGTAAATCTTATCAATAAATTTACTGAGAATGCAATATCTGATCCGGTGTTGAGCTAAATATAATAAGGCACCAATTGCATTAAGATATGATACTTTTGGACCAAGTATCTCTTCATTATCTTCTTTATGACATAATAGGTCATTTTTAGGATCGAGAGATCAAAAAATCATGGGGTTAACTTTATCCATTTTTGAATATTTCAAAAGATTCTAAATTTAATTTAAACATTGGATAAAGATATATTTAGATTTGTACTTTGTCTGCAACCCGAGACAGTACCTAATTTTCCCAATATTTCAAAATCTATTTTCAAATATTCAGTAATTTTTAAAATCTCTTTAGAAGTTCCAATTAAGTTAATATCATTGACATATATTGCTATAATAGCAAATCCAGATTTATATTTTATAATGAATACATATGTACAGATAGAATCATTTATATACCATATTTTCATTAAATATTCACTCAAACGATTATACCACATGCGCCCGGATGGTTTCAGTCGGTATAAAGATCGTTGTAACTTGATTGAACACAGTTTACGATCCTTTGGTTTATATGCTTCAATAATTTTCAATCATTCGGGGATTTTCATGTAAATATCAGTGTCAAGTGTTACTACATCTATAAGACACATGTCTATTCTTTCAAAGACTACCTAACTGATTATGAATCGAAACGTAATGGTATCTATCACTGTAGAATTCGTAGTTAATATTAGGTCTCTACGAGAAACCTTGCACATGTTTTATATTTATAGTTATCTCCTTATATTTATTACGTTTCTTTATGAATACTTATTTGTATCTAATAGGTTTGACATCTTCAGGTGTTTGGACTACGGGTCCAAATACATCACGTTTGTCCAAATAAGTCAATTTTGCTTGAATTGCTTCTTTCTATTTAGGTCAATTGTGTCGTTGTCTACATTCATTGACAGTTTGAGGTTCAAATTTATTAGTAATTTCAATAGCTACTGTGAACGTAAATATATATTGTTGATGACTTATGCATTACGATCTCACATCTCTTTTGTATAACTATAATTTGTAGACTTTTCCTCTTTAGAGGATATTGTCTCTTCATAGATTTGGTCTCTTCAGGGATTTATGTCTCTTCAGGGACTCTGGTCTCTTCAATTATATATTTCTTTTAATAGATTATTATTTCTTCTGAAACTATTGATATTAAGAATGTGGGTGTATTTATAGCTCGAGCATTATTTGTAACAAGATCATTATCTCTTATTTTCCTCTTCGAGAGAATAATATCTTTTCAACCAAGTGTGTCACACTTCTGACGTATAACAGATAATCCATTAGCTAATTTTACACTTGATTATTCAACATGAACAATCAACCGAGTTAGTGTATTAACAACTAGTATACGTGACTTGGTTAATTTTGATGTCTCTATAAATATATCACGTAATTGATTTGTAATTTGCTGCAAACGAACTATAATTTGCACTTCATTTTTACAATGACTGGTGCGAGAATCTAAATGAGATATAGTAAACAAATGCTAAAAAAGTGTGTGGATTACTTCAGGAAGCTTCATTTCTTTTAAAGCGAGGAAAATTGTCTCATTTAAATTGAAATATGTAAAAAATATAATATGTTAGAAGTTTCAATTGCTAACAAGTTTATGGCGCTTTTCAATGCCATTAATTAGGTTAGCGTGTTAATATATGGTATATAATTTTGCTCCAAGTAATATTTAGAAGTAAAACATAAACAAAATACACAGTATAAGATGCTAATTGATAAAAACCTGCTTGGAACAAACCAATCAAATTCTTCCATTTGTTCTAAGCCCCAAGAACCGCGAATCTTGATTTTATAAGAACAAAATCCTTCCAAGATCAAGTCCAACCCTTAAGGAACCGTGCCCTTAAGAACATTTCTTTATTTCTTTGGAGAATATTGAATAGCTATACAGCGCCACAACGCATGCTACACGTTGATAAGTTTTTGTTCCGTAGAACCAAGGAAGAATCCACTCCCTCAAGATGACACAAGACACTTTATTTTGTAAAAAAAATATGTTCTTAATTAATTATTAATTATAATGAATAATGCCCCTTTAAATAGGTGGTTAACCCTAATTCTATCCAAATATAATAAAACCCTAGTAAAATAGACCCAATAACACATAAAAGCCTTCAAAATTTCGTGAATGAGCTTTGTAATTTAATTAAAGTTCAGCCCGACACTTAAACAACACATAATCTTAAAAAAATATATAAAATAGTATTTTGTTCTTACAAAATCAAGATTCGCGGTTCTTGGGGCTTTTTTTTTGTCTTCATTTTGACCAAGAAGGAGTCCGAACTGGACTTTAATGTAAACTACAAAGTTGTAACCCTACGAATCCTCTTTCCAATGCAACTTGAATCACCAAAATTGGACATCAGATGAAAACGTTACGGCCAAAAAACACAGGCTACGCAAATTCCGCCACTACTAATGCACCGTTCATAAATTAAGTCGAAAATCAATCAAGTTTGCTCATGCACGACCAAGACTCATTTCATACATGCCTTATACATAATAAAGCCTTCATATAAAGTCTCATGCATGGTCCAAGCTTCAAAACCCAAGGAATCTTCCAAATCCACCAAAATGGCCTAAATATACCAATCTAGCCAAGGCAATTCTGGATCATATCACTAATTGACATTTAATCTTCTCTCTTTAGTTTCAAAGAGATTCGACACATTAATGTGAACAAGATCTGCTGGATCCTTAGCCACTCTAATTTTTCTTATCTGCTGGTTGTATTCATTTTTATTACTTTATCATCATGGGATTCGTGACTATTGTCAAGATATTAATCATGTCATTCTTTTACATTTACATATCTATGATGATATATTTTATATTCACTTCAGAGAATGATAAATATCTAATTTTCAAAAAAAAGTTCAACTCACAATTTCAACTGAGGTAATGTTAGATAAAGTTGAGTTACACTCAATAACAATAGATTATTTATGTCTTTTATAGTAGTGAGAGCTTCAAGCTCTCTTATAAAATATGACAGAGGAAAATATTCATCATTCAAGGATATTTGTTTTCCTTAATGTTACATTCCAATCACGTAATTTGGATTCACATTTCAATATCTATACCCCATGAAATAAAATGGTATAATAAGATATCCAGAATAAAAATTTAATATTCATGTATAGAACTTCAGGTTCATATATATGATATTGTAAGCTTAAAACTTTAGGTTCTAAATGCTTAAAGTTGTAATTTAGAACTTCAAGTTTTATTTTGTTCCCTAAAATTTCGAATTCTCTTTTAGAATTCATAATTCCAAACTTCAGGTTTAGATTTAAAAATTATCGTAGAACTTCCACTTCTAATTTATATGATTAATTTTCTGAGCTTCAGGTTCATATATGAAAATGATAAATGATATCTACAAATAAGATACAAATTTTATGTACATCAAGGACATAATCATTGTATTTTTGTATCCGTAAAAGTAATATATTCAGGATATTTGAAAGTACTAAATATCTTCTGGATATTTGAAAGATCTAAAATTTTATCATAAACATATCACATCCAATGATGATTCAAATCTTAATAAACTTGAAATAATAATTCAACAGTGTAAGAAGGAAGTAAATGAAAAAAAAATAATTTAAAGTAAATAAAGGGATATAAAGAGAGTGATAAAAATTATAAATTATATTTATAAATATATTATGATTTCACTTATCAGAGCTTTATTCCTTTACTGCAGCTGATTTTCTCTATTATATCTATACGTAGTTGGAATCAACATTCACTACTAAGAATATTAATGAACCGATTTTCGTGTTATATGAGAATATAACGTTTTATTTATAAATTGAAGTTCATAACTAAATGTTTTGATAATAGAAGCTAATTTAAACTTCAGGTCAAATTAGTTTTTTATTATTGTAAGTTTCTTGCACTGATAAAATATATATATTATAATTCAAAAGAATTAAGATAAAATAAATCGAAAATCAAAATTAAAAAATAAAATATTACATAAATTCGTATGATGTAAACAGAAAAATTGCATACACATATTTAGAACTTCATGCTCTCTTGAAAAATATTTATTTGATCTAAAGCTTCAAGTTTTGATCTTACATAATTATTTAGAACATCAAATTCTAAAAAGAAAATTATATTTCAAAACTTCAAATTTTAATTGATAAGGTTGATATTTAGAACTTCAAGTTCATAAGTAATATATTATAAATTCACAACTTCAAGTTTTATGGTAGATTTAAAACTTGAGGTTCTAATCCAAAATTTAATTGATGAGATTAAAACTTCATGTTTTTTAATTATAGTATAATTATATAGCTTCAGGTTTTATAATTGTTTTGTAGATTTAGAACTGTAGGTTCTATTCTAATAATTAATTAATGAGTTTAGAATCACATAGAATATTTATAAAAACAATTAAGGTATTAAACTAATAACATAATAAATAAAAGAATAACATGGTGAATTAGAACTACGAGTTCTAATTTTAATATGGAAATTCAAAAATTCAGGTTTTGATCATATTACAAAACTTCAAGTTGTAATATGAATTTTAAATAATTAATATTGATATAATCATAAACCAATATCAATTAACAACCTCTTATCCAAATCACAAGGCGGTGGTTTGAGACCTATGACATGAGGCAAGGGCTACGGGCCTCATCATGTCGGATCATCACCTTCATGCCTTATTTCAAGACAAGATTGGTGTTGATGACGAAACCGCATGCATTTAAATGCTGAACCAATTGATAAAATGATCATCATACGAAACCAAACTAAAGAAAATAATTGGAGCCGAAGTACTAGGGTCACATCTAAAGGCATGTCCAATCCAATACACATCATTAAATTTAGGCCAAAGCCATCAAATTCACGAGCCGCAAGCAAAGGCTTCAGGCCTTGTTGCTTGTCAATTTGATGAAGGCTTTATGAGCAACAAGCAAAGGCTTCAATCAGCATCCAAATTGTCAAGATATTATATCATCATCATAACAAACCATGTCATCGTCATGACTTGTTTGATCGTGCCTTTTACAATCACCCGCCTACAGCAAACAAAGGCTTCAAGTCTTGTTTTTATCATCATCATACTTTACTTAAGCCAAGATTTATGATCTACTCGGCCTTCTTTTTTTTTTTTTTATAAAAAAAAAAAAAAAAACTTAAATAAAAATCAATTATCCTGATAACGTCTTATAAAATAAAGAAAAAAGATTATAGAATACTGTTGACGGCGGATTTTGGTCTCAGGGTAATATTGGAATATCACTCCCGAGGAAATCCTCCTTCAATAGTGAATTTGTTTGGTTATGTGGGACCAAAGGCAAATTTAGCAGAAAACAGATAAACACACCAATCAACAAGGGGATTTAACGTGGTTCGGTGGATATGGATCCGACCTACGTCCACGGACACAAAAAAATATGGTACTTTTATTACTTAAACACTCTTCTTGGGTCTCTACAAGTCAGAGCTTGAAGATTTAGATCACTAATTTTGTTGATGATGCCTTTTACACATACTATGCCCTCCTATTTATAATAACACAGAAATCAGACTCCTATTTGCATAAGAAATCCTAATTGAACTTAGTCTCTTCTCCCTGTAAGGATTCCTAGCCTGAAATTCCCTTCTCTTTTCTTATTCCTTTTCGGCTTCTGACTTCATCTCCTTGTGAGAGTGGGATAACTCGTTTTATCTTATCCGCAAGAATAGGGTGTCGTCATCTTGAACGCTTCTCGCCGCTTGGTCGGTCTTCATGAGGTCGGTCATGACAGTCTTTTATGCTGAGAGTGTTTCTGCCGATCTTATAGTGCTCGGTCATCCGAACCAAAGTGGTCGGTCTTCACATATTATGGTCGGGTCGGCTATATGATCTCAACCAGTCAGGGAATTACCCTTTTGTCCTCGTCATGCTGTCTTAAATGTTATAGTGCCTGAAAACACCATCAACATCTGTCCCCTAGTTCTCGGTTCCAACAAGCGTGCAAGTTGGTGCCGGGAACTATATAAAGAATGTGTTTTCTGATTTGCTCTGTTGGAGGTCGGTCCGGTGTCGAGAAATGCTTTGTTGCCTCTTTTCAAGCGCTTTGTCTTGAGACACGCAATAGTCACGTCCGCTTAAATGCCTGTCAAATCAATTTTAGAGTTTTTTCTAAGTTCGACATTTGTCAAACATCCGCCGGGTTCCCGCCAAAAAGGGGGTGAATCGACCGTGAAGAGGCGTTTTCATAGTGAGCTGATCTCAGCCGTCTGTTTCAAACTTGGGAGACCTCTTTTTGCAGTTGACACCTGGCGTTTCATCCGGGTTCTTCCTTTAGATCCAACGGTCACGAGCGTCTTTGTCATGATTATAAGAAGGCGAGGCTTTCACTGTTCCATCTTCTTCGGCAATTTCTCCTTCTTTTCTGAAAACATCTCTGCGATTCGTCCAACTTCGAGCTCTCGAAGTTCAACCGTGGGCTTTTTCTTTTCTTTGCTGTGAACATAAGGAACGGGCATAACCGTACTGCACAACCTCCTGCTTTTTCCGAGAAGAACAAGTAAGTCCTCTGAACGACTTCTGCCTTTTTTGTGTTTTTATGAATCTGTGTTTTGCTAGGGAAAGATTTATGGTTTGCTGGGTTCTGCTTTAGGGCACTTTTAGAGACCACCTGCTTAGCTAACATGGAAACCGTGAGTAGTTTCTTGTAGCCATAGACTGACTTCCCATTCCTTCTTTGTTTTTCAGGGTGTCAGGGATGTCTGACAGCGGTTCCTCCCCTGAAAAGCCTGCTAAAATCTCAACTCCCCCTGCTGAGGAGCTCTCCTCGGGCTCTGGGGCACCTAGTGTAGAAGACCTTGACACTACCCCTACTCCCTCCGAGATCGAACAAGACTCCTACCATCAGAGGGTTCCTCGGAAGGACCCAGAGCCTGGTGAACTTGGGTCGTCGGCTCTGGATATGAATCGTCTCTCCAAAATAACTGAGGATGATCTGGCGCTGTTGCGGCAACGATACGACATCCCGATAGATATTGCCCTTGAAGTTCCCGGCCCGATGGATCGTGCTAGTCAACCTGACGAGGGCTCGGTGACACTTCTTCCTACTTTTTTTGAGTGTGGGCTATGCCTGCCGATGCAACGTTATTTTGCTTGGATGCTGGCTGAGATGGAGATTGCCCCTTGCCAATTGAGCTTAATAGTTGGAGGATTCTGGCCGGCATATATGTGGTTTGGCATCGGGCAGGTTTAGGCGTACCTTGCTTGGAAGAGGTGAAGAGGTTATATCGTTTGAAGTCCAACCCAAAGACTCACTACGGTTGGTATTACCTCTCTGCTTATGATAGCTCGTCCAACCTTGTCCAGAAACTCCCCGACTCCAACAAGAATTTCAAGGACCTTTGGTTCTGGGCTACTGGGGATTGGGGTCGGGTCCTGAGATCGTTAGAGGAGGACGTCTCGGTTCCGGACATCTTCAGGGCTGGAGTTTAGGAGTTTAATACCCCTTCTTTCTTTCTTTATTCCCGTTCTTAGTTTCTTAGGTTTCTGACTTCTCTGGTTCCTCCCAGCTTGTTGGTGAGATGCTCCCAAGGTTTCTCGTCAGGTTCGGAGGCGGGTACATTGGGCTCGGGGGTATGCTGCCCACTGGAGGAAGTTGGTCAATAATGCGGCCTTTGTTGAGTCGGGCCTAACTCGGACCGTTCCTCCGGAGGTCTCGGGTCGGATAGGTAGGTGTCTGATGGCTGTTTTTATGATCTTCCCTGTTTGTTTTATCATGTGTTTGATGTCTTTGTTTATATGCTTGGGTCCTGATTTATTTTTTCCTTTTTTGTAGGCATGTCAAAGAGGCCAAAGTTTCTCGAGAAATTGGCCGGTACTATGAAGAAGGCCGGTCATGCGGAAACTGGAACTTCCCGGACGCGACTTGAACCTGCTGGGGCTGAGAGGGAGCCTCAAGGGAAAGTTCAGCCGGCTGCTCGGGGTCTTTCTTCTCCTGGTGTGCAGTCGTCAGGATCTGCTCGTCTCGTCAGTCCGCCGAAGCCCTTGAGGAAAATGAGGCGTCAATTCGGGTCAGAGGAGACCGAGTTGTTTTAAAAGGAGGAGGAGGATCCCGTCCCGGGCAAGAAGAAAGACGCTCGCCGGGGGAAAAAATCATCTGTGGGCTCCTCCAAGAAGCAAAAGGGTTCTGTAATCCTCGGGGTGGATGATTTGGGAGAGGGCATCCGGGAGGCTACTTCCCATTTAGTGCCGGCTTTCAATGAATTGGCCGAGGTGATTCCCCTTGGGGAGGTCTCGAGATATGAGGATATCTCGCCCGAGGCTGTGGTGACCGAGATGAGCTCTCAGATGGCAAAGGTAGTTTTATTCTCTCCTTTTTTTTCTGACTTCGGTTCTCGGTTCTCTTCATATCATATCATGACCTTTTTCTCTTCTTTTTTTTTATTTTGCAGGCTACTTACCTCATGGCCAAGAATAAAGACCTTCTTCTGAGTCTGTTGTCCGAGGGTGGTCAGGCTCAGAGGCTTCAGAATCGTCTTACAGAGGTGGAAGCCAAGCTGGCCGACCGGGAGGAGGTGATAAGGAACCTTGAGTCGACTGCTATTGAGAACTTCAAAACAAACAAAGCTCTCAAGGCTGCTGCCTCGTTGGAGCGAAAACTTGCCGACTCTGCCCGGGAGGATTTGAAGGCTGCCCAATCTGAGATTGGCGTTTTGAAGGCGAAGGTGGCCAGTGTTGAGACCAAATTGAAGGCCAATGATGAACAAATGGCGCGGGCCCGGGATGATCTTGAGAGAAAAGAGGCCGAGCTTGAGGAGAGAGAGGCCGATCTTGAGGCCGAGAAGGAGGCCATCCGCCTTGAGGGGGTTAGTGATTGTGCTGATCTGATACCGATGGTGCTGCCCAGTCTGAACATGGACCCTATTCATGCGGCCATCAGTTTTTGCAAGGGGGACATAGACGAGGAGGAGTTTCGAATGTGGCTTCCTCCTCCTTCCGATGAGGTGATGGATCTCGCCCCGGTTTCGATTGTTCCGGCTTCTGAGGCTCCCCATGAAGGACGACCTGAGGTTCCTGCCGCAGGCGAGGACTGCCTTGAGATCCCTCCCCCTATCCCTGAAGCAGAGGTCTCCCATGCTGCCGAGGATGGAGCAGCTGTTTTTCCTCCTAAGGCCGAGCCAATCCTTCCGTTGTCTGAGCGAGCTGAGGAAGAAATCCCC
Organism: Zanthoxylum bungeanum; assembly: GCA_019454045.1. Classification (NCBI taxonomy): domain Eukaryota; kingdom Viridiplantae; phylum Streptophyta; class Magnoliopsida; order Sapindales; family Rutaceae; genus Zanthoxylum; species Zanthoxylum bungeanum. The sequence goes on along the minus strand of SKCR01026456.1, from coordinate 28,049 downwards.
CTCCCTGCGCGGGCTGTATGAGAAAGGGTAACCCGACCGGGGCCCTGTGTATACTTTAACTTTTTTGTAATAACATTACAGTTTGTATTTTGACATACACACATATATATTTATGTTTATTTCGTGTCTCTCTCCTTTTTTTTTTATGCTTCCTGTTTGTCTGACTACTCCGAGACTTTTTCCAAACCAAAGGAGTTGACTCGGTGGGACACAACCCGACCCCGAGCTGAGTGAGACGTTTGGGTTCTGGGGGCATGTTACCTCCCCAGCCAAACGAAGACTGACTCGGTGGGACGTAATCCGACCCCGAGCTGGGAGCGGTACCTGGACCTAGGGAATGTTATGTCCCCAGCCCGAAAGGCTGACTCGGTGGGACATACCCCGACCCCGAGCTGAGTGAAAGACGGGCTCTGGGGGAATGTTACCTCCCCAGTCCAAAGAGGCTGGCTCGGTGGGACGTAGCCCGACCCCGAGCTGAAAGAGACACTTGGCTCTGGGGGAATGTTACCACCCTAGTCCGAAGGGCTGACTCGGTAGGATGTACCCGACCCCAAGCCAGAAGACTTCGGTGGAATAAGATCCAGCCCCGAGCTGTTTGGAACATTTAAGGGCATATTTCTCCTTATGTTTTGGATTGTTGCATTGAGTATGTCCCCGGACTTCTTTGCAAACTTTTATTTTTTAGAAGAGCGGATAAATAAAAAAAAGTTTTTATTGATACTTGGGGACATACTGCCCTTCTTACAACTCTCTGTGGGTCATTTTGAGAGAGGCTCTGTATTTGAATTCTTGTCCCTTATTTGTTTGGCCAGGCGCCTGGGTTTCTGTCTTCTTCTTCTCCCTGGTTCCTTCGTCGTTTTCGGTTGTCTTCTGTGATGCAGAGAGTTTCTCGTGAGAGAGTTGCAAAGCAGCTGCGAGCTGTTTTCTTGCTTCCGCACACAATTCCAATCCCCTCCCGAGTGGGGAATTTCAGTTTCAGGTGGTAGCAGGACATCGTGGCTTTTGTTTTCATCATGAAGGGTCGCCCGACGATGGCCTGGTAACTGCTCATGCAGTCTACTACAGTGAAGTCTGTCATGATCGTCCGGGTCCGGGGATGTGTCCCGACAGTTATTGCCAACTGTATCCTTCCTAGTGGGATGACGGCTGATCCTCTGAAATCGTATAAGGGAGTGCTATCGTTGGTCAGGGTTGCATATTCTACCCCTAGGTCGTCCAGTGCTTCTCTGGAAATTATGTCAACCGCGCTCCCGGGGTCCACTAGGATTCTATCTACCTCCGACCCGCTGATGACTGCCTTGATTATCAATGCATCGTCATGAGGGAAACATACTCCTCGGGTATCCTCATCAGTGAACATTATTGGTACCGACCGGCCTCCCTGTAGCCATGTGACCTGCTCTGTTTCTAAGACATCTGGTCCTCGGGTTCTGCTGTAATCTTTCCTTGACCGGTTAGAGTTTCCGGCCAGTGTTCTTCCTCCTGCGATGATATTGATTTGGCGACCACGTGCTCTTTGTCTGGCTGTCATGACCTCGTGGTCAATGTATTTGTTTAGATACCCGTTTCGTGCTAGATCTTCCATTTGTTCTCGCAGATCTTTACATCCGTCTGTTGCATCTCCTTTGGAGTTGTGGTGTACACAATAAGCCTTTTGGTTTCTTTTGTCCGGGGGGAATCTCCTTTGGTCGGGTTCTACTAAGAGGCCTTTCCCTTGGATCTCCGTGACAATTTGCCCTAGTGGTTTCTTTAGGGGAATGTATGCATCTTCCCCGACCACATGGTTTACTTGGGTCGGTGCCCTTCTCTCTTGGCTGTCTCGGTGCAGTGGTTTGAACTCCTTGTCCTTCGGGAGTGGTCTTCTGGATTCTCTTTCTGTTCGGCGGGGGCACCCTCCCTTGCGGTTCTTTCTCTGATGGTGTTCCCTTTTCGGGATACTTTCTCTTCGTTTTCTAACAAAACGAATTTTCGGGCCACCTCTAGAGCGGTGGCGTAGTCCGGGGTGTCTTGGATCCTTAGATGGGTCCATAGCCTTCCAACCTTTAGAGCTCCCTTCAAGCTTTCCAGGGCCTCGGGGGATTCATACCCTCCGACTTCGAGTACCATATTATGGTATCTTTCAATAAATATCTTCAGAGGTTCTTGTTTCATAAGCCTTAGTTCTCCAATTGTCTTTCTGGGGACACAAGCCCCCTTGAAGTGTCGTATAAATGACTTTCTCAGTTGTGCGAAGTTGCTGATGCTCCTTGGGGCTAGGCTTCTATACCATAGAATGGCCGGTCCGGCCAGAGTTAGGGGGAATACTTTGCAGATGGCGTCCCTTGTTACCCCTTGCACCTCCATTAGTATGACGAAACCTTCAATGTGGGTTTTGGGATCGGTATGGCCCTTGTATGGTGTCATGGTCGGCATGCTGAATCTTTTTGGGAATTTCTCTGATTTTATTTCTTCTGTGAGGAGGGACTCATCTTTGCCGTCCTGGACATCCCCTCTGTTTGCATTGGGGTACACTCCCCATTTGACCAACTCCTCTCGCAGCCAAGATTTCATGCTGCTATCTTTGGTTCCATTCCGTCTCATGCGGTCTCCTTTCTTTCTGTTATCTTGGGGGTGGTGCTTTTCGTGGCCGGTATCTTCTCGTACTTCTTCGTCATATTCTTTCTCCTTTCGCCGGGTGTTGCGAGGGCTATCATAGGAGGGGTCTGGTGATGATTTGTCACTCTCTTCCTCCCATGTGTCCTCGGTCTGGGAATCTTCCTGAACCACTACAGATCTTACCCTGTAAGGATCCCTCCTCCAGGGTCTGTCGTCCTCACTTATATCGACAATTCTCTTTCCTTCTGCTATGTCGTTCCTTCGTCGGCTAGTCCCGGCCTCGAATTTTCCATTGTGTGCTCCTTCTATCCTTTCCAACTGGTCTACTATGGTTTTTAGCAGAGTTTGGCTTTCCTCCTTTTCTTTCCTAAGGTTCTCCTCAATCTTCTCCATCCAATCTGCAGCCGAGCTCCCTGATGGTTGGTGGCTTCCGTCTTCCGCCATTGTCTTACTACGCGAGTTGCTTTTTGTTGAGTTCCCCACAGACGGCTCCAACTGTTGACGGCGGATTTTGGTCTCAGGGTAATATTGGAATATCACTCCCGAGGAAATCCTCCTTCAATAGTGAATTTGTTTGGTTATGGGGGACCAAAGGCAAATTTAGCAGAAAACAGATAAACACATCAATCAACAAGGGGATTTAACGTGGTTCGGTGGATTTGGATCCGACCTACGTCCACGGACACAAAAAATATGGTACTTTTATTACTTAAACACTCTTCTTGGGTCTCTACAAGTCAGAGCTTGAAGATTTAGATCACTAATTTTGTTGATGATGCCTTTTACACATACTATGCCCTCCTATTATAATAACACAGAAATCAGACTCCTATTTGCATAAGAAATCCTAATTGAACTTAGTCTCTTCTCCCTGTAAGGATTCCTAGCCTGAAATTCCCTTCTCTTTTCTTATCCTTTTCGGATTCTGACTTCATCTCCTTGTGAGAGTGGGATAACTCGTTTTATCTTATCCGCAAGAATAGGGTGTCGTCATCTTGAACGCGTCTCGCCGCTTGGTCGGTCTTCATGAGGTCGGTCATGACAGTCTTTTATGCTGAGAGTGTTTTGCCGATCTTATAGTGCTCGGTCATCCGAACCAAAGTGGTCGGTCTTCACATATTATGGTCGGGTCGGCTATATGATCTCAACCAGTCAGGGAATTACCCTTCTGTCCTCGTCATGCTGTCTTAAATATTATAGTGCCTGAAAACACCATCAACAAATATATTTTAAAGTTGGAGGTTTTTTTTTTTTTTCAATTGAATTATAAATTATAAGAGATGCTCTTTATTTATAGGGAGATATTAGGTTAATGTAGGATAAACTAAACTTGTAAATATTAAATTAATGGACCACATTATTTACAACAATAAATTAGTTTTTTTATTTATTTTTATTTTCTTAAAACCATACTTCTAAAAGCTCAACCCCGCCTGGTAAATTCTATCTCTAATTCAAATCTTTGATTTCAAATCTAACGAATCCTCATGGCCTTTCGCATTCAGAATCCATAACTCGTAACTAATTTGCGAAGTTAAATTGATGAAGAACTTACGAATGAATTATCATTCCCAGCTAATACGAACTCTTATTTTATCGTATCCTTAAAGGACTGTAAAATTCATGCCAAGCTTGTCCAGGGCCCATGTCTTGTCCAGGGCCGCTTGCGTGTGGTGCTAGGGTGCACTTTTGTAATTTTCTTATTTTATTTTATTTTCTATTTTAGGGGGGTGACAACTCAAACATCTTGTGTGTCTCCTAGTGTCACTTGTGCAATGTCTTTAAAACCTCTTTAGGGGGTGACCCGGGCACCTTAGAAGGGCCTTGGCCACCAACATACTAAGGGCTTAAGCTGTGTATTCCCTCGCCCTTAGTTGGCTTGCTTAATTAAACATGCTTCCTTTTGATTTCCAATTGCTTTGTCCAAATGTGATGCTTGAATGTGTATGCAATATGTCTAATATGTGTTTCATTATCCTGTGCCCTGTAGATGTGTGCTTATCGATGTATGCTCTACTTTGTTGTCTAATATTGTTCACATTATATAGATGGCTAACCATGGGCACGACCTTGTAGGGTCAATCCTAGGCTGACTTGTTAGACACAACGTTAACAAGTGCCGCACGGACCCAACTTGGTGACACCAAAGTTTGGCCCGTGACAGTTGGTATCAGAGCGTGGTTCAAGGTTGCATTGTAAAATGGCTACGAGGCCCTCCTAAAAAACGCGCTTGGATGCTGTCGAGAAAAAAACTAGTGGATATTGATGGCTACATCACAACACTCACGAATAAATCTTCATATGTCGAAAATCTCAGACAAACTATCAAGGTACTGGAGGCCCTAACAACCAGGGTAAGTACCCTAGAGACTCAAGCAATGGGTGCTAGCACCAGTGCCCCACGAGAAAGGGGAGATGTCAATAATTGGAAAGATGTCGTGAGCTCCTTGAAAGAGCAGTTGGCCGAGTTGAGCGTAAGGGTGAACCTCACCACCCTCGCTGTCTCTAACTTGCCCACGACTACTCAGAACCCGGAGCAGAAGAGGTCCAAAATCCCATAACCTAGAGTATATGAAGGTGTTAGAGACGTACAAGCCCTCGAAAACTTCCTCTTTGACATGGAGCAGTACTTCAAAGCTTCACGAATAGAAGAGGAAGGGGACAATGTCTCAATAACCCTGATGTACTTGTCTGGAGATGCGAAGTCATGGTGGAGGGAAAAACACATAGAAATCCAAGAAGGTCGATGCGCCGTTAACAATTGGGAGGATTTAAAGCGTGAGCTAAAAATCCAATTCCTACCAGGAAATGTGGCTTACATGGCTCGACGATAATTACGGGAACTGAAGCATACAGGCTCCATCCGGGAATATGTGAGGAAGTTCTCCGGATTGATGCTGGATATTCGAGACATGTACGAGCAAGACAAACTCTTCTATTTTATAGAAGGGTTGAAGCCTTAGGCCAGAACAGAGTTACAGAGGCAACGGGTAAAGGACTTGCCTTCCGCACAAGCTGCTGCGGAGCAACTAATAGATCACTCCCTTAAGGGACCTCCATTAAAGAGACCTCCGCCGGCACCTACTAATAATGACAATGGGAATAAGAAGCCCAGAAATTAGAGAAATGAAAGAAGTGGGGGAGCGGACAAGAGAGTAGAGTCAATTTCCTCAAAATTTAAATGGTCGGCACCTCAAAATGGTCCTCCAAATAGGAAAAAGCCCTTAAGTTGTTGAATTTATGATGGGGCACATCGAGCTATGGAGTGCCCTAAGAAATCTAGAATGACGGCCCTCTTAGGACAAGAAAAAGAGGAAGAACGACGACGTACGGCTGAGAAAAACCCGGAAAGGGAAAAAGGGAGACTCTGGCCGAATGGTGGCATTGAGGATGCTCAACGCCCTAAACAAACAGCCAGAAACTCAGAGGGTCTCGAAAAAAGGCCTTATGTTTGTTGATACGTTGATTAATGGGGTTGCGGTGAAAAGTGTTATGGTGGACACGGGGGCCACCCATAACTTTATTTCTATCGCTGAAGCGAAGCGTTTGGGCTCAGGTTAGAGCGAGACGCGGGCCGTATAAAAGCTGTCAGTCCACAAGCGCTACCCACGAGTGGGTTAGCGAGGCAAGTAAGAGTGAAGATCGACATGTGGGAAGGTCTCAAACTGACCTTGTAGCAGTCCAAATGGATGACTTTGATATTGTTCTACGAATGGAATTTCTGCTTGACAATGGGGCCATCCCTGTCCCAGCTGCAGGGAGCTTGTTGATCATGGCGTGAATTTCCATTTGGAGATTTGGTGCTGATCAAGTTAAATCCAGAGCAAATGCGGTTCAGAGGGAACATAGATAAGAGATTGGTGAGGAAGTATAAAGAGTCGGTTTCCATTCTTAAGAAGGTGAGAAAGGCTTCCTACAAAGTCAAGACTCCAGCGTGGATGAAGATGCACCCAATTTTTCATGTCAGCAGGTTGAGACCTTTTCATGCAGATAGCAGTGATGCAACCCGTAACCAATCACGGAGACCGAAGATTGAAGAACCAACTAAGAAGAAAGCCACGAGGGAAGTTGAGGATATTTTGGTAGAAAAGGATGTAACCGGGGACTAGCGACATGGAAAGGAGTTCCTAGTGAAGTGGAGAGACCTGGGAGATGAATAGACTAGTTGGGAGAGAGCCGAAGACCTGCAGCAGTTTAAGCAGAAGATCGAAGACTTTACAACCCTTCAGCGTTGAGACGAGAGAGCCGAAGACCTGCACCAACCAAAGCATAAAAGTGAAGACTTTCAAGCTTGTCAGCACATAGGTGAAGAGTAGAGGAGGAGCAGTTCAGACGTGTCGACGAGGGCGTCGACAGATTAAGTGGGGGAGGATGTAACGCACCTACACTTCAAGCTTGTCCAGGGCCCATGTCTTGCCCATGGCCGCTTGCGTGTGGTGCTAGGGTGCACTTTTGTATTTTCTTATTATTTTATTTTATTTTAGGGGGGGGGGTGGGGGTGACAACTCAAACATCATGTGTGTCTCCTAGTGTCACTTGTGCAATGTCTTTAAAATCTCTTTAGGGGGGTGACCCAGGCACCTTAGAAGGGCCTTGGCCACCAACATACTAGGGTCTTAAGCTGTGTATTCCCTCGCCCTTAGTTAGCTTACTTAATGAAACATGCTTCCTTTTGATTTCCAATTGCTTTGTCCAAATGTGATGCTTGAATGTGTATGCAATATGTCTAATATGTGTTTCATTATCCTGTGCCATGTAGATGTGTGCTTATCGATGTATGCTCTACTTTGTTGCCTAATAATGTTCACATTATATAGATGGCTAACCATGGGCACGACCTTGCAGGGTCAATCCTAGGCTGACTTGTTTGACACAACGTTAACAAGTGTCACACAGACCCAACTAGGTGATACCAAAATTAGGCACGTGACACCATGCTTTAGATGTTGCGAGTGATATATGATTTTTCACTCAAATATTAATTATATTAATTGTACATCAACTTCCAGTGAGTATACTCACTATATTTAAGATTAAAAAAGGAAATTTGGCAAAACTAACTAAAAAAACTGTCATTTACTAAAATGAGTCATAATGTTGGGTTTTGTCAAAATGACCATTTTCTCCGAAATAGACTTCGGAAAATCCACATTCTTTGAAGTCTACTTCGAAGTCTACACCGAACTTCTGTTCTTTTAGTCAAAACTTCGGATATCCGAAGTTATTCATAGATCTAAAATAATAAATTATGATCTTCGAAGTTATTTACTTTTTAGTGGTGTGTGTATATTATTATTATTATTATTATTATTATTATATTATTATATATATATTTATATATATAACAGTTAATTTTACAGCAAAATAGTTAACTATATATCAAAATGGCAAAATTATGTATCAAATTTAATGTTAGCCAATACATCATTAGGTCTGGTATCTCTCTCAGCTGACATCCTCCTCAAAATCTCTAACATCTCATGTAATGACCGCCTTATTCCTTTCTGCCGATCATCTATACTTTTCTGTCGATCCTCCGTGATCTTTTACTGATCCTCCATCCTCTTCTACCGATCATTCATCCTCGTCTGTCCCTCTGTTGGGTTCTCTAAGAACATGCCAAGGATGTATTTAAGCATAAAACATGTGAATACTCGAAGTAAGATGCGGAAAAATACTTACAACGATCGGATAAGTGGATGTAGGAAAGTTCAAAATTTTCCTCTTTGAGAAGTGCTCCAGGATCTTCTCTTTGATTGTATGTGGAGCTCCAAGCTTGGTGAATGAATTCCAAACTAAAAGGATGTTTCGCTATCACCTTTGTAAACTCTTTAAGTGCTAGCGATTCCTCAGAGAGAAGGTTACAATGGAACTAATTCACTTAAGCAAAAACGTTAACGGTAACTTAATAAATAAAACGATAAAATTGGTAATTAAAATAAAGATAAATAAAATAATGAAAAGGTAATAAACGATAATTGCAGAGAAAAGCAGCAAAGCGTCGGGAATCCCTCTTGCATCAAATTCTAATATTTGGTTATTAATTCCTATTATTACTCAGTTGAGGGTTTCACATCTCAACCCAACAACCGGAAGATATTCAATTTTACGCATATTAAATTTTAAGGTAATTAATGATTATTTTCTCTATGTTAACAGCACACAAAAGTCATCGTTACGAGTTATCTAACGTCGACAATATACCATCAGGCAATACTGCAGCAGAAGACCAACACGCAAAACAACTTTACCAGTCACAATTAAATTCGCAAACCACACATAGAAGAAGCATGACTGGATCTATATGGGATTTGATAAAATATAATTTCTGGATTAATAAATCGAAGGATGATAGAAAATAATAAACATCAATTTTATTAAATGATTAAAAGGTTCGTAGGAATCAAAAACATAAATAATAAAAATCCTACACAATAGTTCATCCATAGCTTTGCCTAGGAGATTAGTTCCCCATAAAAGAAATAAGAATAGCCTGGGATTGGATAGAATTATCGCTTTGAATTATCGCTGCTCCGTGTCCTGGCCTCGCGCTCATATTTCTTCTTTGCTCCTTTCTGCTTGCGGCTGATTGCTTCTGTTTATATACCCCTCGGAGCTCTCGGTTTGCTCTCTGATTTTCTTATATGCGCAAGCTGCTTCACGCAGCAGCCTCCCTCCTTATTTTTCACGTTGAATGCTTAATTTATAATGAGCAAAACCAGAAAACCTAATGCCCTTGGACCCACGTGCAGCCTCTGCTTTTATTTTCGGCAATTTCCTTAAATTGTATAATGCGCAGCTTTTCCAATTTTTGTTATGTTTATATGTCTGCGCACTAACTCTCTTTATGGCAGCTCTCACGTTTGCATGCAGCCCTTGACAAACCCTAATATTTCCAATTAATAATGCGCAGCCCTTTGTTTGTTAATTTCTTCTCATTATGCGCATGCTCCTGTTTGATTCATGCAAAGCCACGTTGAAACCGAGGCAATTTGAACCCTAATTCCATCCTGCAAAATAAATAGGAAATCGGTAAAATAATTTAAATGATTGAATATTTCCTAAATTAATATTAAGGTCAAAATCATATTAAAAATATATTATATAAACCTTAATACTGAACACTTTCTAAATTAATGTAATGATAAAAATTATGTAATAAAATATAAAATATATAACTAAATACTGAACAAAAAACTCGAATAAGTGATGTTTCAAAGTGCATTTTCATGCACTTATCACAACCTATAACCAGCTTATTGCTAGTCCCTAGCAATTCAAGCGCAAAATTAAAATAAAAACTAAACTAAATAGATAAATAAAAACTATCTAAGCCACTTTCGTAGTGATCACGATTGCATTTAGCGTATGCAACAAGCCTTTAAACCCCTAGGTGTCCCTAGTGGACGAGTTATAGTCTCGTGAGGGCTTACAGCGACAACACCCACAAACGTCATGCAAAACACACAATCATGCAAAAATAAAAATTACATAGTCCCAATAGTTTCACATAATTTTTTCCCCAAAGAATGGTTAGTAATGAAACCAGAGAATCTTCAAAGTACTTAACGTAACTCAAATCTAAGTCTTTGAATAAATCATCTAAGCCAAACTCAGAGTGTGTGTGTGTAAATGTTCATTCACAGCTTGATTCCTAGGTAAGCCAACTCAATGATTTCGTTTAAAAATTGGGATTGATAGGTCAAACCAACCTAGATATCTCAATTAAGTTCTGTAATTGCTTTTTTTTTGTGCTCAATATGATATGATTTTTCTTTTTCCTTTCTTGTCTCCTTTTTTCATTTTCTTCTTTTTGAATTTTTCTTTTCTTTCTCTCTTTTTTTTTTCTTTTTTTTTTCAACACACCTACCCTTTAAGGTGGCATTTCTCCTCATGGTGGTTCTAATACTCGCCCATGGGTAGCTTCACGCTTATCGGTTATAGGTGGTTTATTTTCTTTCTTTAGAGACTTTTCTTTTATTTTCAACCATACCATATGTCATAACACAAGCAAATCAGGATAGACATCTAAGCAAACGGTCATTCATCAATATGCAATTTCTTCAACTAGTCACATTGCTAACTACTCAGGCTTTCACTGGTAAGAACCTATAATTAAGTGCTTACGAGTCTAACATAGATAAACTACTCAAAGCATCAGATAAAAGTGTATTAAAGGACTTATCGTTTCTAAGATTTCATCCTAAAACAAACAATCTTATCATTGGACTTAAACTTAACTATCAAAGACTAAAAACAAACAAAACAATAATTTTTTTAAAGAATATATGAAATTTAATATATGACAGGTTTTCATGCGCATGTATGAATATATGAAATTTAATATATAACAGGTTTTCATGCGCACGTATACACCCCCGCACTTAAAACTTGCATTGTCATCAATGTAAGATAAATATAAAGAGAAATGATTAAGGAACAACACTACCAGACGCGGAGTTGATCATGTTCCTGCTGGCGAGAATTTAGTTGTGTGGCAGTGTAGGTTGTGCTAACTCTTGCATAAACACTCATGCGAACAATAAAAATAAAACATGCAATTAGCACACAGTAAAATAAAATAAAAAATAAATGAATAAATACATATGCAAGGGTTGCCTCCCCGCTAGCGCTAAGTTTAACGTCTTCAGCCAGACGTAACCACTTAAGTTGTTCATGGCGGCTTCCATCTAGCGTACCGATGAAGGCATGAGAGAGAATGTTTGTCTAGTTGTGGCAATTTATCTGTGGATCCTCCTAGGTCTGGAGATTGTTGAAATCTTGGACTCCTCATAAGGAAACATTTGCTCAATCACTTTTTTAACCTCACATGTATCATCTTCAATTGAGCATTAACTCTCATTTTCTTCATTTTCTTCATTTTTTTCGTTCATTGGGACTAGTTTTAGTTCATGAGGATTTAATTCAGGTTGTAGAGAAGTTGTTTCTGGCAGGATTGTTTCTAGCATGTATGAGTAATGACACTCATCATCACCATGTGATTGTTTTTCAACATTTGGATCTGGAACTCTCATTGTGGGCTTAAGTGCTTGTGGGAAAGGTAATCTAACTTGGAAAAGTGGCACATGTTCTTCCTGAGGGGTATATGCACTACTATCTTGGGGTCATCTATAATGTTGGAGGTATTCTGCACTCCTACATCTTTACCGCTCTTAGTGATTATGACATCAACACCTCTGATACTGGATACTTCATGATTAGCCTGTTCTATGGTTGTCCTTGTGGATTTGGTTGAGTCTGAGATGAGAATTTTCCTTGTTCTTGTACACTCAGGACATTAGTCAATTTAGAGATTTGACTCCTAATTTCTTTTTGGTCTTCAGCTACCTGAGCTATCAACGACTCAATCATTTGATTGGTTTTGCTCTGGGTCTCTACAAATGCATGCCAGGTATCCTCTAAAGAATTTCTAGGAACGATAGGTGTGTAATATTGTGGGGTACTGTAACTCCTAGGTTGTGGTGTCTGGGTAGGCTGATAAGACTCATGCCGCCAACTAACATTGGGATGGTTCCGCCAACTAGGATTATATGTGTCTGGATATGGTGTATAAGGCTTATGGTATGTCCCTAAAGTGTTGCAGTATTCCTCATATGTACCCATCGTGTTGCGGTTGGTGCTCTGAGCGCCAATCCCGATCGTATTTATGTTCGAATCATGAATACGAGCAATACTTTTTTCCATAATATTACTAATTTAATGGAAGCACCTCTTGTCTTTTATATACGTATTCGATCTAATTTCGATTAGATTGATTAGATTGAAACTAAAACTAGTTTAGTGATATGTATATATATTAGACAAAGACCTTATAATTTACAACGTAGTGCGCAGTTACAACATAGTTTGTAATTGACATTGGGAAGTGTCACTATAAGTTGTATATCCTTAAATTAAGTTCCTGGTCAAGATTTACTGACACAGGTCGGTTAGTAAAATCCGTTGAGACCAGTACATGTCGTATATCGGACTTGGTCCGATGATTTATCCCAATGAACCATGAGTTTTGGGAGACTCGTATAGACGTGTAGGTGTTTATTTGATATACACTGAACGACTCACCGAAGATTTCCTAATAGATGGTACACCAATGTCAATATGAATCTTCTCGGGTTGAGTAGCATAGTGATTCTTTGACTTGAGATACCACTGTGGATATATGAGTTATCCTCCACACTTAGATGGCAATCACGTCACCAATCTATTTAGATCAGACCTCCGCCTGTTCGTTGGGTGTGGACTCATGCTCATGATATCCTGTGAGTATCAAGAAAGGATCCGTCAGTTCTGTGTACAGAGCATATGTAGTCCAAATGTGATTAGCAATCTGTTAAATCTATGGCCATAGTATACTTCGGAAGTAAGTTCCGAATGTTATTTAGAGATTGCTAATTGATACGTCGACGAGATTATTCTTATAGAGATTTGACGTTTTCATCTATATCTCTGGAATAATCAGGATACCTCTGACGGAGGGATTATACGTATGCAGTGACCTCGACCTGTATGATTCAGCGAGTTTATATGTGGTCGTCATAATTTACGGGTGGGTGAATTATGGACACGAAATTGGTTTTCGTGACGGATATTTCTGAATCTAGTGAGTCTCACTAATAAAATATACTCGTAGAGCACTAGGGCAACTGTTATGAATAATACTGATTATTTATAACTCGTTTAATTGTTAAACGAAAAATACATACAATCGGGACGTAAATGTCATTACCGAATCAATGTGTATTTGTATTAATATTTGATATTATTAAAATACACATTAATTAAATATCAAAATGGGATATTTTAAATATATCATTAATATATGTATTTAAGATATTTAATGTAAATATAATACATATATTTGATATATTTATATTTATTATTTAATTATTTAATTGTTAAATAATTAATTAATTAATATTACAAATATCTTAAATAATGATTTATGCTTTATTATGGCAAGTTTCCATTGGAACAAATTTTGATTTGCTTTATTAAAGTTAAAGTGTTAACTTTAATTTTCTAAAAGGTGGACTAATAGAAATCAAACAAAATTAAATAATTGTTATTTATTTTTTTTTCCTTAAATTTCGGCCATAGTGAAAGATTGTATATCAAACTTGTTTTGATTAATTTTTCACACTAAGACAACTTCAACAAAATTATTACAAAGAGAGTTGAGAGAAAATTGAAGAAAGAAAGCAAGAACAAAGCCAAAATTTTGGAATTTTTGTAAATTTCTTACACTTTCTTCTACATAGAAAATGTTTCTATTATTCTTAACTTCAAATTGTGTTGTTAAGTTTGTTTCTCTACTCTTTAAGTTTGTAATTAAATTTGTTGGAAGCTTGTTTGAAGATGTTATGCATTTATAATTAATTTATGAGCTTATTAGTGTAATTAAGCTTAAATAAATTAATTAGAAATTAAAGTTGCCATTCTAGAGTTGATTAGCCATTCAAAATTAACCTAGAATTGTTCTTGATTAATTTCATGATGGTGAGACTTGATTGGTGTGGTAATTGAAAGATTAAAGTATTGAATTTTATCAATTTAATGTAAATTATCCAATTTGAGTAATTTATGAAATTAGGGTTCTTAACCCATTCAAATTTTGGGGCTTTTCATATAAATGATAAAATTTGATGTATATTTGATGTGTGTCAAATTTGGGATTGATTGGATTTGATCTTGATGTGTTTTGAACAAATTGGGCCAAATTACAATTAATGAAAAGTTCAGGGGCTGTTTCGTAATTCTGGAAAATTACTGGGCAGTTTGCGCAAATCTGAAAAATTTTCTGATTTTGTTGCAAAATTGAAAAAATTATTTTCGGATTGATTTGGAATCAATTAAATATGTAATTGACATATTTAAAACTAAAATGATTAAATTGTAAAACTTTGGGGTCTTATTGCAATTAATGATAAATCTGATTTTTCTGATAAAAATTCAGTTTTTATTTATTGAGTAATTAGAATAAATTAGTTTATTTTAATTTCTCAAGAAAAATATTTATCGGAAATTATTTCGGAGTGAAAATACGCGAAAATGGTGAAAAACGGAGTTACCAGGTTACGGCAGCCCAAACAGTGAATTGGACACTGTTAGGGCAGCCCACGAACTGTCGAAATGTTTTGGGAGCTGACCTGGGTAGTCCCTATGAACATTGGTCGGTCGGTTCGGTCGAAAACGTGTTTTATGCTATTTTGCGGAAAAACGTTTTCGCAAAAGTTTCGCGATGTTTCTATATTATTTATGTCGTTATATGATATCTAATAAATATGTTTATGTGAGATATGAATGAATTATTAGTATTGGATATTAAATAATTTATTCGTAAGTTTAAAAAAATTTAAACTACGATTTCGCCCGAACCGCGCTCCTTCCGCTGCGCCTCTCCGATTGAACCCCAACACGTCTCACCATATACATGACACTCATTGGGTTCTAGGTGGGCGACTGAATGTAGGCCTCTCCGCTGCGCCTCTGGCTTGTAAGTCTCATATCTGTCTAGTTAATAGCTTAACTTGTGCCTTAAGACTATCCTATTCCCTAAAGTGTTGTAGGCTTCTGCTAGAAGAAATGTGTGTCCTATCGGTGTTATCTACGACATTGGGTCCAGTCCAAGTATGATATTTCTTAGCTAGGTGATCTAAATACTCGAGTGCCCCATCAGGGTCCTTTTGGATAAACTCACCATTGCACATTGTCTCAACGAATTGGCGCTCCCTAGGGGTCAATCCATCATAGAAATAACTTACTAAACGCCAACTCTCATATCCATGGTGGGGACAACTAGCTAACAACTCCTTATACCGCTCCCACGTTTGATAAAGGGTCTCACTGTCTCTCTGGGAGAAGGTGGAAATTTGTCTTTTCAGGGCATTCGTCTTATGGTGTGGGAAGTATTTGTTGAAAAATGCATGTGTCATCTCGCCCCATGATCTATTGACCTAGGTCTTAAAGAGTAAAACCAGCTATTAGCTCTATCCTTAATGGCAAATGGGAAAAACTTAAGTCTAATTGTGTCAGTGGTTCCAAACCGGTCATGGAAGGTTGCTACTACCTCTTCAAACTCCCTAATGTGCACAAAAGGATTCTCACTCTCTAACCCGTGCAGCAAGAACCTCAGACATCCCTGCTAGTAAGAAGCAACAGTCTTTCTCATTGGCCTTGACCCATTTCTGTTTAGCATCGCATACAGCTTGGCCAGTAGTTTTGGTCGACTCTGGAGGACATTCCTCCATCAAGACAAACTTAAGGTATTCGCAAACCAGAATAATGTTCATGTTACTTTTCCATTTTACATAGTTTTCTCCCGTTAATTTATCGTTTGAGAGGATGGATATGATTGGAGATAACAAGGCTGAAAAATAAAATAAGCATGCATTTTAACATTCATTCATTGCATATTAAGATCATGAAAAATGATTTGGCATCAAGAACGAGGTTGAAAAGTGCTCTTAACCCTACTTATTTTTTTAAAATTTTTTATTATTTATATGTAATATGAATATTTTCGCATGTTGTGATGAGTAGGCACAAAATATTTTATGTTCATGTGATGAATATTTTTTATGCTCATGTGATGAATGTATTACATTGGTTGTAAATTTTTCTGGCTTTTTTTTGTAGTATTTTATTTTAGGGAATGTAAGGCCATAAGGCCATTTTTGCAAGTGTTGTAAAAATTATTTCTTTATGTATTCTTTGATGTTGTATCAAAATTTTATGTTATTGAGAAGTCGATGTCGCCAACGACTTAATATCATTCCATGGAGCAAGAGTTGAAGAGCAATGGATACTTTGGTGATTTTTGTACTAATTAGATTAGTATAGGAAAAATAAGAGCTCAATCAATGCAATTTATGTTATATATGTATGTTAATTTCGAAATGTTTGAATAAGAAGTCATATAGCTTAGGGTGCTTACTGTTACATTTTTACATGTCATAACATGTTAGATATGTATAATTGTACTAGTCATAAAATTTGATTTTATGAAATTTAAAGAAATTAAATTAGTATACATTATGCATGAAAAATAAATTAATTGGATAAATTATTTTAAAGGTTTAAAATTGAAAATTTGGATTTATTAATTTATGTGCTTTTTAAGTGCATAATAATTTCAATTGGTATAGTGCAAAGAGGAGACGTATATGTCATGAAGATTGTATCCACAGAGAACCTGACTGATCCGTTTACAAAGTCTTTGTCGACTAAAGTATTTGAAGGTCACCTAGAGGTCTATGATTACTTGACATGTCCCATTTTCTCTGGTGCAAATGGGAGATTGTTGAGATATATGCCCTAGAGCTTCATGTAATGTGTAAATGAAACTAGTTTTTTTTAAAAATAAAAGATGCATTATTCATTTATCAATTGTTTTGATTTAAATCGCATATTATAAATTGTCTAGTTTACCCTTGATTACTTATGTGTCTTCATGCTTAGTGTATAAGTGTCGTAAATAAGAGGATTTAAGTCTGAAATTAGTAATTTAAAATAGTCAATAGAGAGCAAACAAAGCGGGTACTTTATTTATGGTTTATCTATAGTAGCGGTACATTCTATAAATATATGACGACCTTGATCTGGGATATCCATGTGGTGACATGAGAATGGAAGCACCTTATGTGATGTGATTTTATAGGACTGGACCCAGATAGAATAAATTTATTATAATATCCATTAAATAAAGAAATTCATTTCAATCTACTAGATAGTTATATATAAATTGATTTGAATCTTTCGATTATAAATAGAAATATTAATATTCATAACATTTATGAATAATTCGTTCATTAGAGAATCATGTAAAAATAATTATAGGGGTATACCAATCGATCTTTCGTACTATGACTCGCTACTAACAAAAGATAGTGTGGGCCAAACTCACAAAACAATCTCTAAACTCTTTTAGAGATCAAAAGTTGTCAAATTTTTTTTCTTTTCTTTTCTTCAACTCTTGAGAGAAAAACAAAGCGACAAAGCGATTAGGGTTTTGTGAATTAAAAAAAAAATTATCTAAAAAGAAAACATTTTTTTCTTTTTATAGTTAGGGTTTAGAATTATTAAATTTGTAATAAAATTACAAAACTCTCCCCTTCCCGACTCTTACAAATTCGGCCACTCTCAATATATAACAAATTGATTCTCATGATAAATATCTTAATAATAATATTTAAGGTTTTACTTAATAAAAAATGTCACTACTATTATATACACACACACACACCAAGCAGTGTTATTGGTTACGGTGCTGAATTGGAGAAAAGTTCAAGATGAGATTCCAATTTCCTATGAAAGTCGTCGGCAGACTTATAAAAGCTCAGGTCCTGTTTCTTTTTGTATAGAAAAAAGAGAAGGCCAGCACATACCAGCTATCAATTCCAGGATCATTATGAATTTCAGCGAAGACAAGACCCGGATAATAGCATAGCACATGGATTCATATCAGCCGGTGATTTTATAGTACATTGGAAAAATCGTTTGAGAAGATGCTTTTGTGGCCAGTCACTGGACAGAAAATTGGGTAAAGAGTCCAAGATGCACGACTGCTGTGGCACCCATAGGCCTTCATTATTAAGCTTAGATAAGGAAGAAATAAAGGACTCCCGGAAAATGAAAGACAGCTCCCATGGTTCATGGGGTCCGTTTTTGATAAAGCTTACAGATAATGAAAGATCAGCTATCTGCACAATATATAGGCAGGCTGGCCCTTATGGTTGGTGGCTGCCAGCAATTTAATGCAAACCACTAAATGAAATCATAACCAAACAAATCTTGATTTTTATTTGTACAAGGACGATCAGCACATTGAATTAATTAGCAAGCGACATAGAGATAGGAACAATTACAGAGTTAAAAAGAAATCTCAAAAGGACCTCATTTTGAGTTCAACTTCAGTAAAAATAAAAATAAAAAATAACAAACAAGAAAAATGATGCTCATTACATTCCAACTATAGATCAAAAAGACCTAACAAAGTTATTGTTCACACATCGTCATAAATTACCTCAACCACCTTCTTACGTCACTGGTGGAAGAAGGAGAAATTTCACCACCAAGGCTCTCAGTATAGCAAGAAGAATAGTTAGACTGTTGCTCCAACCCAAAATGTGATCCAGCCACACTTTTAAAGCTTGGACTCTTCATGTTCTGTCCATAGTTTCCATACCCCGTTCCTACACTATATGGTTCTGGTACAGGAAATGAAAGCCGTTTCTTAGCTGATCCAGCTCTTTCTTTCTCTGGCGTCGATGGCCTTTGCCTTGGCGCACTATGAGAGCGAGCTCTAGCCTTAGCAGACTCAGTTGCTGCCATGTAATTAGGCAATGTACTACTACTACTTGTACCTCTGCTATGTTGATGCACATTGCTAGTGTAATAATAATTTGACCTTAAGCTTGGTGTTTGAGAAGTGCCATAGGTTCTATCTTCTCTTGGGCAACGAGGACTAGCGGACCGGACTTGAATAGGCCTGGTTTTGGATGGTGAGGGTGTGACAGGGGAGTGATGAAGGAATGGATTCTGGTGGGCTCTATGACTTGGAGAAGCAGGTCTTTGGTGTTGGTGATATTGATTTTGATGATTTGTTCTACGAAGGTTAGGAGCTAGATATGAATAAGGTTGAGATGTGTCAATTTCAACTGTTTTAATATGGTCTCTGTTGTCAGTTGAAGCTCTTCCTTTGATCTCTGGCCTCTCCCATGGTTTTGTAACCCTCCATCGGTCCAGCCACTTTGGTCTGTCTTCAAGCTCATCTTCATCGCCCATTGATGAGCTCCTACCATTTCTCCACATCTTTGATATGGGATTCCAGCAAAAATTAACCAATTGATTGTGAAATTGATTGGTCAAAAACAGAGCAACAATTAGAGAAAGTACAAGAGAAGCGAATATACCTGTTGGGAGAAGGCATGAGATAATTTCTTTTCACGTTTCAACGCAGCTTCTTTTCTTTGTAGCAACATAGCTTTCACTTCCTCAATTGTATGCGGCCTTTCATCCCAATCATCTGCTAGGCTGCTCCCCTCTCTTGACTGTGATGCAAATATTACAGATAAATAATGATTACAGATGCTGCAAAAATTACAAAATTAAAACATTTTCTTTCTTTCTTTTGCTGTTAACTTTTAAAACCTTAACTGTCTTTCTTTTCACTGTGTTTATTGCTATTCACTCCTAATGTTCTATTTCCAATTTCTTTCTTTTGATATTTACTTTTGAAATCTTAACTCACTTTCTTTTTACTGTAATTATTGCATCTAGAAAGCCAAAGAAAATAATTTCAAAGGCAACTTAGTTAATAAATCTAAATCACCATTGATCTTCTATCTGAGATGTCGTGAAGATATCGCGATTCCCATTCACTATTGGTGTCACTAAATGTAGATTTTCTGCTGCCTTCCTGAGAAAGCTTCACCCGTTGATGAAGCACCCGAGATTGCACTCGAACCAAAGCTTGCATGCACTGAAGTGTCATCTTGGCTTGCTTTCTAACATTATGACCCCTCACAAGTGCTTGCAGCTTTACCAGTCCCTTCAGTGCACGAAGAGCTCTTCTTGCCTTCGTAAACACATCAAATATTAACACTCATTTTTTATCAGCAGTTTTAATTAATTCGAATCAAACAAAAGAAAAATATTGATGCATAATTTGTTCGATTGACTTGCTCAAATATGTGAGTTTTGCTTACCAGATAGCCTCTGAAGGCGGTCTGAATGACAATGGCAGAATAAATTTCTCTAGCATTAAAAGTAGGAGGCCTAATGAGCCGAGCCACCTCAGCCTCGGCGTGCCTTTGCTCCTCCGCCGCATGATCAGCCTCAAAAGAATCACCACTGGCGCCGGTGACATGATGAGAAGCTTTCTCCTTTGCTGGGGTTTGTTGCTGTGTCACCGTTTCTTGATTGGTGGGTTTCCGAAAAAGCCATCTCCTCTTCTCTCTCTTCTACGCAAACGAAGATCCACACCCAAGAACAAAAATAGAACAAGAAAAAGCATAAAGAAAGATTTTTTTTACAACAATTATTAATTAATTTTTCTAAAAAAAAAAAAACCTTTTCATCGTCTTCCTCTTGGTCATGTTCTTCTCTTCTTTGCCTGCTACTCCTCTTTTCACTCTCTTTAGTTGGAGATCTGAAAGCTCTTTTCACAGCAGTCAACCACGAGGTACCTCCTTTCTTGCCCATCAAAGCTTAAATCCCAGCTGCATTTACAGCAAATACTTCTAAAATATAATCTTATTGAGCCAGAAACTTCGAAGTAAAAGACGATGGGTTGCAGTTTGTATAATAGTTATAGCCGGAGCCCACTGTGTCTGCGAAAGAGAGATTTTTATTTTAATACAATGTAACAGAGAGGAGACAGTGCACAGTGACGTATATAACTGTGTAACTAAGATTGATTCATTAAATCTAATTGGTATAAAGCTTATTGTATTTTTGTGGCATGTTGTACGTCAACATCTATACATTAACATAAAATATGTTGATGTTTTTGTATTTGCATTTGTATAATACTTAATTTGAAGTGAAAGTGAAGAATAGTGAAGGAGACAGTGGCTGTCTGTGTAAATTGATTGATATCGAGAACGTTGAAGGCCACTAGAGGGAGAGAGAAGAGGGGCACGTTGAGAGTGGCACAGGAATCAAAACAGCTTTAATGTGGAACAATAACAAAGGCTCTTTCATTATCTTTGTTATTCTTTTTTCTGGTTAAAAAAGGCTTTGAGTTTCCCACTTTATCTTTAAAACGACTGTGCCTCTCTCATGTTGTCACGTGCTTGTACCAGCAGGAAGAGAAATATTAGGTAGTTGATGGACCATCCCACAGTGGTTCTTACTCTCCTCAGTTTAGAAATCTATATAATACAATGTATGTCCATTAGCTGAGTTACATCTTTGACCAAAATCAGGCTGGTCAAACGTTTTTGTAGTGGTAAATTGTGATTTGTTTTCAAAATGTGTCAGTGCGCGGATGTGTCAAAAACACATATTCTTAAAATTGAAATTGATGATAACTAATTTTTAAAATAAGCGAATGCTAACCGTGTTCTCTAAAATTCAAAATGATTGAACAATTAGATTAAAGGTAAGACGTTGAAAAATTAATAAATCTAAATCTACAGTAATTGAAATTGTAACGTTGGCAAAATTAGAAACTCAGATCAGTTTAGGATCTTCTACAAACCTCGAAATTATAATGTTGAGGCTCATGTTTTGGCAAAAATTGCATGTAACTACCATGTTTCTGATTTTTGAAGGGATAATTTTCCCTCTCTTATTACTTGTAATTTGAACATCGTTTCGTAATATATAGTTCTCTTTTCAAAAAAAAAAAAAATTGTAAAATGAATGCTTTGATTACTGGAATTATAATTACAAAAGGAAAGTTTGAAGTACTAAAAGATTAAAACTATTGGAAATAGGGAATTAGAATCCTAAAAGACCTAAATTGCTAATCAAGCATTGAATTCGAGTTGTTGTTGGATTGAGTTGTGGTGTCCTTCAAATTGCCAATCTTCGTTTCTTTTATACTCCCGCAAGCAATTGCTCCCTCCCACTTCACTGTCATGTCTCTCGACCTGCTTCAGCTGGAGGAAAATGGCGCATGATGGAGGAAATTCATCACATATTTGATTTTTGAAGAAACCGATTTTGTGGATAATGCTTAAGTTCTATGAATGACCTATTGAATGGATACTAAAAATGAAAGTAAAACATAAAGGTACATGATCTATATAAATAACCTTATCTGCAATTTAGATTCTTGAAGACTTAAATTTACAAAGTCGTGGACACTTATCGTAGATCATGGAACATGAAGCGTAGATCTTGAAATTTAAATTGTAAATCATGTATTGTAGCCTTAAACATGGTATATAACTATAACATGAACGAAAAGTCTGTAAACATGGTTAATAACCTGTGATCATGATCCTAATGATTGTGATTGGTGTCCAACCTTAAATATTGGGATGTCTACCCCGCATCTCCATATATACCGGGATTGGGCCATCGCCCCCGCGTATGATTGCACATGCTTTAAATATCATGAAAACATCACCAGTATCATAACCTGATGGCGTGAAACCCACTTAGCAGGACTTAGCACCCCGTAAGTAAGGGAATATGAACATGAACATGCCGAAGAGGATCATTGAAAGACCATTAGACCTACTGAGCTGAGCATACCAGGGATAGTTATACATGAGGGGGCCGACACTCTTCTAGTGGTTTGAAAATATTTCATTTCTTGTTCTTGTAAACCGTTTACTGAAAAATTAAATTGAAATTCATGGAAATCATGAACTGAAAATTATAAACTTGAAACCCGGAGAGCATGATTTGTAAAATTGTGAACATAACACATGGGAAACATGAGATAAGAACTGTAAGCATGAACATGATACATAAGCAACGTTATTTTAAACTTATAAACATGACACGCAAGCTGAAAACATAAACTGTAGACTTATAACGTGAAAATGTAAACATAAACTAGAAACTTGTAAAACATATACTGACACATAGAAATCATAGATTGAAAACATGTAACCATAAACTGACATGTGTATTGGTTCATGCATACAATACTCATACAAATTCATTACTTATTTTAAAATAGATATGAGATGAATGTCGTCCGAACGGATTCCCTAACCAGCACATCTAAAATGAGAACACAAAAACGGAAAATGTAGATCGTAAGCATGTAACATTCTAACGTAAACTGAAAATATGATGCGGGAAAGCATAAACTAAAAATATGCATACTTAACTCGCGAAAGCATGATTCATAAACGAATACTCAATTTAAAGTGAGTAAACATAATTTCATACTCGATCTCATAGATACATATAGTATTATGTGGAAAATTGTATTTGATGAAGTCGTATGTATGGCTTGGAGGGAGACCTTTCGCATCTTTATGTATACAAGAACTATAAATTTATAAAACATAAACTATAAACTTGAAACATAACATGTAAAACTTAAGAGGTAACTTACATTTCATAAATCGTGCTTCATAAATCACAGTACGTATGTCGTAGTATATTACCATGTAAATAACATGAAAACATAAATATGAAAGCATTCAATCATATAATCGATATCCAAATGCTTACATGTCTGAATAAAATTGGATGGATTCTCCTACGCAGAATCTGATAAGATCTGTAAACGTATGATATATGTTATGACACTCATGGTTCTAAACATGTATGTGTAATGATACATGTATTCATGCTGATAAGGAAGCTTATGATGCTATCTAAAATCCTAGGACAAAATCAAGAATAAACTATAATTGTTCCTGAAACTGGCTTCGCGTCACGACAAAAAATGATTCTGCATCTCGACGCAGATGCGCAACACTGCAATAAGAGTTCCTCCATAACTATAATCCATGATTTCTCTCACTAATCCTTAACACCAACATGCGCAAACACCATCTGAATCATGTTTACTCAACACATCCCCTCCTTTAACAACATACTTACTTATTAGTTAAACAAAACCATGCGTAAATCTCTCCATCATAATTTACCTAAGCACCAAGACCATGATTATTGTGGGACACAGAAACTGGGCGACGCATGATGTTCTAGGCTCGCGGCCTAGTCGGGAGTACGGAGTAGCCACGGGGGACTAAACCGGAGAATAATGGAGTCGCCACCCGGTGTGAACCGGAAAAATGAGATTTAAGGCCGCACTCACCCCTCGCAAGGGAAGACCTCAAACCGTTGGGTTCGGAATGGTCCCTTACTTATGTCACTTGTAATGAAAAGGATTTGTGTAACAATTTAATCAAACTTAAGTAACACTTATTTCCAAGAGTATCATGCTTCTAAATTCATATGCGCAAAAATAAAACTTACACATAAATTTGCATATATCTCACATCTAAGATTGCATGCTTGAAAGTACGTCAAAGTAGCAATGAACATACAACTTCATTGGCATATTGTATTCATGGAAACACAAGCACACACTAACCACGAAAGCACACATAAAAAGGAATCAAATAATGGCGAACATGTGATTTCATAGACATATCATACTTATACGTACGTAAGCATAAACAAATAGCCATTACATGTCCATGTGTAAATAAAGGAGTCAACTAAGTACATAAAGCAAAAAGACACTTAAGGATGCAATTAGGCATTAAAGTAAGCATGCTATGACGTGGTGCAAAAGAAGATAACTAATATGGACACAAACACACATGTGAGCACTTTTCCAAGTGGAACGTGGAATTGTATTCCAAGTACAGACTGCACTACCGTCCATTCGGAATCGGCTACAGAATTTATGTCTGGGTTTCCATCCGATATACCATAAGAAATAATACTCAAATGCTATCACGACATGGATACACAAATGATAATAAATCAAGCTAAGACAAGGATAGAGATGCAATCAATAGATGAAAGACGCGACAAATATCGTGGTAAAGGTAGCCTTTTAGGCTTTTCTTCCCCCAAATGGAGAACCTTTTTAGTCCAACACAATAAGCCCATGCGCTTTTCATTACAATGCGTACAAAGAATAAAGATAATAATATCAAACTTAGTATGCCCGATTGAAAAATATCTTATATTCAATCGAACACACATCAACCGGCGCGGCAAAGCATCGTGGTAAAGGGTTTTAAGCCCTCCAAATAGGGGACCTTTAATCCGACTTACTAAGCCCATGCGCTCGATCGCATCATGCATAAACAAGTAACATGCGGAATTTAAATAAGGAATAAAATTAAATCAAAGCAACATAAAACAAAAGAAGATGTCGTTTACTCAAGCGGTACGTGGAGTTGTATCCCGAGTACAGATCATACTATCGTCCATTCAGAATCGGCTATAAATTTATGTCCGGGTTTCCATCCGATATACCGAAGAGTTGACACATCTTTCATTTTATTCCAAGGCCACAACATACCATATTTCACAATTCATGCACTTTCTATCTATTCAAGGGCCACAACATGCTTCACTCAAAATAATCATGCAAACGAAACTCAATAAATAATAAAAATACAACCGAAAACAAGTGTGAAAAAATACCCTCAGGTCTAACCTTTTTTCGACTTTCGGACTTGCGTTTCACGGAGATCGGAAGGGCTAAAGCTCCTCAACTTTTCTGGTTCACTGGTTTACGTTTTACCTCGCTGTTTCGCTGCTCAAGCTACTGTTTTGACTCCGTTTTGCTGTTGTTTTGCTGCCGTTTCGCTGCCGTATTGTTGCCGTATTTTGTAACTGCTTTTGGTTTTGTTTTAGGCAACTTTTTTTGGTGGTTTTAAAGGTTTTTGTGGTGATTTTAAAGTTTTGAGTTTTTTGTTAATGTTTTAAGGGTTAAAAGTGTAGTGTTTTTAGTGTTTTCTGGACTGTGTTAGGGGACAGGGCTGCTGTTTTGGTCGGTTAAGGGGCTGCTATTTGGGGTGTGTTTTGGCTACTGTTTGGGGTGTTTTTTTTACTGCTGTTTGGGGCGTTTTTTACTGCTGTTTTTAGGTAATTTTGGTGGCTGTTTTTGGGCTGAATTTCAGTGGTCCTAGGGTGCATAAACAGTGTAATTTTCTGTGATGTTAAGGGTTGTGAATGGCTTACTGTTTTGGCTTTGATTTTGGGCTATTGAGAGTGTTTAGGGGGGGTGTGATTTCGGTTCTTGAGTGAAGGAGAAGAAGAGAAAATTTTCTGCTTGTTATGGTGCTATTGCCGTGTGTGAGAGCTAGGGGAGGGGAAGCTTATTCTTTGTATTTCGTGTGAGAGAGAGGGCTTGTTCTTTGTATTTCTTGCTGTATGGGCGTGAATGGGAGGGAGGAATGCCTTGGAAAAGTGTTGTTTATATAGACAAGGGCTAAGGTTTATCCTTACTTGACAAGGAAGGGATTTGGTGCATTCAATTAGGATATGATTTAGTGTCAAACAAGGAAATTCTAAGATATGATTGGGGGACATGTCTTGGCTAGATTAGGAATACAATATATTTAATTTGTTATGATTGATTTTAATTAGGCATGATATTTGTTAAGTTGGGTATAGTAATATATTTGATTTATCTTTATTAGGCATGCAATTTCTTAATTTGTGTAAGTATTTTATTATTTTGGTAGGTGATTATTTAGATTTTATTTTTATTTAATTACACATGTGTTAAATATATATTTAATTATTTATTTAATTAATTTGGTATATGATTTAATTAATTATTTAATTTAATTTGGTTGTATTTTGAGGGCCTTGGGCGTGTGGGCTTCCTGGGCGTGAGTGGGCTTGGCTTGGTGGGTTTTTTTGTGTGGGCTAGATGTGTGGGCTTGCGGGGGTTTTAGGTCAAGGCCAAGGGGTTTGCAGGGGGTTTTGGGCCGAGGTTAAGTGGTTTGCGGATTTATTTAGGCTAAATGTGCTTTAAAACGGAGGTCCACCAGCGAGCTCGAAGCTAAACAAGCGAGTAAAATTCGACAAAGTACCGACTTCCATATTTTCCCTTCCGACGTCCGTTTCCCGCGGCTTCCGTGACTTAAAAGGTAGTGCCTCCAAATGAGACTCATCATCGGGTTTCACATGCAAAAATGCAATGCCTACAGTCGCCCCCACTTTGATGGGACTTGTGCAGTGTGTGGCTTTGAACAATCCTATCAAAGTTATGCAATGCAATTCTACTTACCTGGCTCGCTAGCTGTTGCTTAACTTACTTGTTATCTAAGATGCTTTGACCTTTGGGCTTTATTCCCGAACTGCGTTGAGAGAGAGCTTTCTTCTCCTGGGCTTTATTCTCGAGCTGTTTTGCAAGCGGGATTTATTCCTTAGGCTTTTTTCTCGAACTGTGTATAGATATGGCTTTATTCCCCTGGGCCTTATTCTCGAGCTGTGTTAAGATAGAGCTTTATTCCCATGGGCCTTATTCCCGAACTGCTTTGAAAATGGGCTTTATTCCTCTATGCTTTTTTCCAAACTGTGTTGAGAGATGGCTTTATTCCCCTGGGATGTATTCCCGAACTGAGAGAGAGCTTTATTCTCCTGGGCTATATTCCTGAACTGTGCTGAGAGAGAGCTTTATTCTCATGGGCTGTATTCCCGAACTGTACTGAGAGAGAGCTTTATTCTCCTGGGTTGTATTCCAGAACTGTGCTGAGAGAGAGCTTTATTCCTCTGGGCTGTATTCCCGAATTATGTTGACTGTGTGCCTGGTTCCCGAACTATACTGAATGTGGGCTTTATCCCCGAACTGAGCTGACTGTGGGCTTTGTTCCTGAATTGTACTGAATGTGGGCTTTATCCCCGATCTGAGCTGACTGTGGGCTTTATTCTCGAACTGTGTTGGATGTGGGCTTTATTCCCTTATCTGAGCTGACTGTGGGCTTTATTCCCGAACCGTGTTTAATGTGGGCTTTATTCCCCTAGGCCTACTCCCGAAACTG